>JAQFYP010003919.1:0-10312 GCA_034694865.1 Bilobella braunerae
CTGCGTCAATCCATCTAGGACTTATGAATTTTTGAAAATTACTATTTATGAAGCGTTTCTAGACTCCCTGCTTATTTAACTTTGCGGTCGTTAAAATTAAAAAAAGCGATGATAGAGCGCTTTCATTCATTTCTGGCACTAGCAATTTGAGCCAACTGTTGTTATGTTGCTACTATTTGATTCAATACACTACATTTAATTAGCATATCAGCCTTAAATGTGGCGGCAATTTGATGTCGCACAGTAAATTTTGAATGAAAACAACTGTTAAAACTTTTGCTGTTAAAATAAACGTAAGAGTGGAAGTAACCTTTTTACTTGTAAAAACTGCGACGGTACAGTTTGCACACTATTGCCAAGTATTTCAAACATTCCAAAATTTCAGGTGTTCTGGTGCAACAAATTCTAGTAAACTAATTATGTGAAGGAAGAGTTGTATATATAAAGGCATTTTTAGACGACCCCTTGCGGGTTTTAAGCACGAGAGATTCGAAAATGCGAGAAAAATAATTAAGCCTTAATTAAGTAATTTATTTAATTACCTGCTAGGTGCTCCACAACTAATTTAGTTTTCTACTCTTATCCTAGTGGGTATTGAATCAGCTTTTGCTTTTGGGTCCGCCATCTTTCAAACAAATAATTTATTCATTCTTGCTCAAGTATGTTAGGATAAACATTTAAACTATTCTCAAATCTCCCACTCGAAACCATTAAAGCGTCTGTCTAGAAAACTTCTGCCATTTTTTCTGTAAACTTCCCCAGAAATTTGGGCATCTACATTTATCTGATAAGACTGACATGATTATCTAGATGCTGAGACTGTTCTGTGGCAAAGGAAAATGGTAAGAAAATAAAAATAAACTCCTATGTATGTATACTCCTAATAAACTCCAGGAACCTAGGATCATTACCGATGATCACTTTAGAACAGAATTAGAAGAATCGTAATTAATTGGGTTTGATTGATGATGGATAGATTGGTCAATAATATAAAGTAACTTGGGTTACGTAATTAGGAGGAGACTTTAAATGCCAATTAAGCTAAACACTAAACAACAATCATGTTTGTGAATGTGTTTAACATAGCCCTGAGATGCAGGATATCCTTCACGCTTATAACAAAAAATTTAAAGATAAGACGCTGTACGTATAATTTGCATTGCTACCTATTGGAAATTTTGCAAGAACTACAAAAATTAATATGAAAATTTACAAAACCAGTTAAGTAAACTTAAGTTAAGTAAGGTCGGCTACATGTTTCCAAAATAAGCCGGTTTCAATGTAAAAATATTCATCTGCAAAACATACTAGAAACTACTTTTCAAATAGTAGCTTAACTAATGTTGGAGGTGTAACACGTGAACAACGGTTCAACATGTTTCAATCATGCCAAACTTCAAAGATAGCGGTGTCAGAAAGGAAAATATATCGTCATCAGATCTTGCACCATATTACGCTAAAATTGGGTATTTTCGTACTCCAGAACAGAAAGCAGAATACAAAAAGTACTTGGACACGCAGTACTAGGGCGTTCTTACCTTCTTGGAGGAAACCATTGATATCTGTAACGTATTGCATGACTCGGCACTCTTGTTAAAGCAAAACGCAAAAGTCTTCGATTTTGACGGAAACGGATTCATCGACCGTGATGAGTTTGAAGCATTTATCATATTCTGCAAAACTCATGAACCCAAACTAGCGAACATTTCGTACACGGAGTTCGTTAGAATGACTGATGAAAATATGGATGGAAAAGTTAACCTTGAGGAATTTGAGAATTGGTTTGCCAAAAAAATGAAAAAATTATGTCATACTTGGAAAGAAATGTTATAAAACAGAAATCAGAGAATTAACGCAAGCATCACATATTATTAATCAGTTTGTTTCTCTAATTCACATTATTGGTGTTATAGATGTTACTTTAAAAAATTGAACACTACATATAACTTGGCACGCCATGGGAGGTCTAAATTGGTAACTTTTCAAGTAGATTTAAGCCTTTTTATTTGAAATGCATTCTTAAAAAGAAGTCTTCGATGGAGCTCCTATGAGTTCCCATCCACCTGATATTTGCTTCGATTTTTAGAAGTGATGCATTGATTTTGGCAATTAAATCTAGCGAAAACTCCTCTTCATGTAAATCCAAGAATTGTTTGAGCTATAGTTGAATAAATTATTAGACAGTACTTATGAAATAATAAAGTAACAAGAAATATATACAAATTTAGTACCTCATTATGCCGCTCAACGGTGGTAAAGAAAGAGCTAATTGCGTCAACTGCTGCAGAAATTCCTTCCTCTCCCACTCTAGTTAACGAATATTTAAAATTTAGTTTACAGTATGAATTTTAGTTTATGAAATCCATTACTGGAGAAGAACTTGAGAAGTATTTTTCTCAATTTCGAGCTTATCATTCAAGCCCTACCTCGCGGGCCTCTTTCAACCCAAAAAAGCATCATAGTGTACTATATTCGCAATAAAATGTGTGATCGAATTCAACAAAAATACCTTGAGATTAGTATCTCAGGAACATTGTTTTTGATGAATTCGAATGCTATTTGCCGTCCAGCGTCATTTTGTGCAACACCTTGCATTAGCCTCACAGCGTCATTTCCTCGAATGGGAGACTCTTCATCCAATGACATATTAAGAGCTCTGTGAATAAACAAAATCATTATGGTAAATTGTCTCATAACTATAAAAAAAAACAGTTTGGTGTAAGCTCAATTTTATATTTTTAGTTTAGATATGACTTTACAAAGTAAGCTGTTCCGTAATGTTAGAACAGGCAAGAGAGTCCAGAAGTAGTGAACTCTGACGACCAGAAATACCAACTACCTGATACTTCTCCAACATAAAATCGCTGTAGGTTTGACCACCGCTGAAAACTGCAGCGCAATAGAACATCGGCTGTAAATCTACAGGAATTCTGTAGAAAAATAATTGAAATTGAAAAGCTAAGTGGTAATACTCCAAACTTAAAATTTTCAATTGTACTCATTACGAATTTTGTTCAAGATTTGAGTTCATCCAATCGTCAACCAATCGTTTTGCCGTTTCAAAACAAAGCGGAAGCTCTAATGCACATGCCCAATCAACGAGTTCCGTCCTTAGCAACATTGCAACTGGAGACTCTTCTTCGGCAGGTAATATTCCAATTCTTCCAATAGCTGGTGACAGTTTGTTCAGAAAATAATTCTGGGAAAATTGGAAACTAATTAAATTTTGTATAAATTAACTTTGTATAAATTTTATATAAATCAAACGATAACGCTACTGTACTATCCAACTTTTTTGGACACCAATTTTGCTCCAAGTATGTACGTCACCGTAAACAAAAAATTGCTACATATTATCTAAGCTTGCATTTTATACTTTCAATATCCGAAGTTACCTTAAATTCGGTTCGTAGTTCGCTGTTCAAATCATCTGCCAAATATATCTTTAAAATATTAATATTGTTCAAAACGGCCGACCAAGGTGCCAAAGATGCCTCTTCGTGTAGATATGATGTTAGTTCGAGAGGTCTCAAAAGTGTTGTGTACTCTGTAACATTGAAATCCAAAATACTTGATAGAAAAAGATATCCAAATTGAAAATTGATATCCAAAATAGAATAACACTTTTATTATGTATTTTGAAAATTATTAAATAATTAAATTTTCGTTTTACCTCCATAGGCGCACTTAAAATAATCATCAAATAGCTGAGCCCGACTCAACGGAGTAATTAGCTCATGATTTAGTTCGAGTTGAACTTGGAGTAATTCCGTAAAATTTTCATCATACAATACTCTAAAATGACCTAATACATAAAGTAGCTTACTCAAAAATACGCCAAAATATGCACTTATTAATGTTACCAAAAAGCTAAAAATTTATGCATGTATAAAAATAGAGCTTACCTTTTGCATCGGGATTTACTATAATCCATTGGTTGGTTGAGTCAATCTCGTAGTTAGTAATTGCCTGATCCTTTGTTAACCAAATTTTCGGTTGAAGTGAGTCTGGTGTTACCACGGGATTTGATTCCGAGGTGAAAGCAATGGGCACGAACCAAGTAAAAGCTTCTGATGAGAAATTGGCATCGTTTTTAAAACGTTCCTGCAATGTTGATTAAATTAGCATCATTGTGTATTTATATTTTTTTTTATTCACAATACACAAGAATTTTAGATATTTTTAGATATGACAAAAAAAAAGGAGAAGCAAACTTCGCAGTTTCATATCAATAAACAAAACAAATTTTAATGAGCAAACAGAATTAATTATAATGAATCCTTCCAAATGCTTCGATTTAAACTTATCAATCATCACTAGTCAAAACGCCCGTCCTCTGACAGGGTGTAGTGCCCCTTTGCTGCCCTACTTCATTCAATCGTGTGAAAAATAGTGTTTTTGATAGAATGTCCATAATTGCTGCATTGAAATTGTATGAAGTGGAGTCTTTTTGTGTGACCCCACGACTCACCTCCATCAATTGCTTTCTCACTACCAAAAAAGTTCTTCCCATGCAAACTGCCTATATCTCACATCACTCACGCATTCCTAAACTCGGGTTTTATGAAATGAACAACTTATTCACGTTTTGTTTTGTGCGATTCCTGAAGCAAAACCAAAGGAAATCGCTTATATAACGTGAGTGTAACGAGATTTTCAATTTTCTAAATTCAGTGAAATTGAGTAAGATTCAGAAATTATACAAGAAATAATAATGTTAATAACCTTGAAGACCTATACTTCATAGTGGATAGGCGGTAAATGATTTGAAACGTACAAAACTATAGAATTGAGACATAAATCATTAGCTTCTGATTAGCATTTTACTCCTAAAAGAAGTTGACAAAACGCAAACGGCGCAACATTCACCTGTGAAAAGTATACAATTCGTTCGTTCCCTCTGGATACCCGTATTAGTGGGAATCCAGGCTGCGTTGTCCAAGTATCCATGACTTCTTTAACGGTGAAATCGGTAAACGACCCATCGGCCTGCGCCTGCTCCGTTAAATATTGAAACAGTTCATCTTGAACAGCACTATCATACTGCCTACGTTCAAAATATTCTTATAAAAAATATCTCTTGAACGGGAAACGATAGTACTTTTCGCGCAAGTAGTTTTGCAATCCTCTCTGTAGCGTAGCCTCTGTTAAGAATCCTTGCATCATCCGTACGAGTGAGGACGCTTTTTGGTAAATAATTTGACTTGGCGGAATGTACAGGACCGTGTCGTCAGCAGAGCGAACAGGAACTGACCCTTGACCTCCGTCAAATTCAAGGCCAGAAAGGCTCGCATCAAGTCCTGTTCTCTCCAAGGGCTCAAATTCAGGTCGTACTACATTAGCTGCCACAAATTGGAAGTAATGGGCAAATCCCTCACTTAACCAAGCGTCGTTCCACCATTTGAAGGTAACGAGATTACCGAACCACTAAAATAAAAAAGAACAATCTTTTTTTTAATATATACCTGAGCACGCACACAATTTAAAAATTAACTATAAACGTAAAATAAACTTATTCATTTTTTTCAATTTTAACTTCTTGATTGCTAAACATTTATATTCGAATGTGTTTCGACCTGATGTGCCACTTCGTGACCCATTCCGACAGCAATTTTCCAGTTATCTAACACCGTTGATTCACCTTGTGTCATCAGAAGGTTGTTGACACGATACAAATTGAGGCCCCAATTTTCCATGGCCCTAGTGCAAGGAATTGTATGAAAACGCTTTTGATGTGCTACATACTGTTTTACCCAGCGGCGAATTGTGGCACAGCGACAGAATCCATTTTGGGCATTTCATAGTCAAACTGAAAGTAGTTTTCAAAAAATGCCAACATTTGAGCTCCCGTTTCAGCTGCAAACGTTGCATCACTCGAAGCCATGTTTGGAATCGGTCCCCATACCTGCTTACAAAGTACATAAAGAATTTTTAAAAAATTGTGTCTTCTAAATGGTAATTTCAACCCCAAAACAATAAAATATATTAAATGCGCATTAATACTATAATGTATATATTGCAAACTACTGGTTTAGTTTTTTTTTTTAATTTTTCCAAATTTTATAACCTTAACAGGTTTTGAAAACAATTCCGGCGGGGCTTCCTCGCTTGCAAAGTTGGATACCAGTATTGCCACTAAATATGTTGGCATCGTAACATTCGTCTCCGGATATACGTCCCAAACGTAGCCAATACGATCTTCTCTGCAAAGTTTAAAACATCGTGTTTGTAAAGTATTTTGCACTTACCTAATAATAGCAGGCTCAAAACCATCAAATTTAAAAATATGGAGGAATATGTTTATCTCAAAATCTCCCAATTCATAAACTTCCGATGTATTTAGTATGTGTAACATGGCCAATATTAGGGCAGGACCAGTTATATTTATAAAACTTACTACCTTGCAATAGTTGCTTGCAAGTTCATATTGCAAAGTGTATGATAAACGGTTTCTTGCCGACCTAGTCGTATTTCAAATTTTGCTCGGAGAGCAGGTTCATCGAAACATGGAAATGCCTTTCGAGCACGCACTGTTTGGAATTGGGTCGCCGCTTGATAGCTATTTAACAACAATTTTAAAGTAAATATATTGAAAATTACTGCATAGAAATGGCTGTCTACACTTTGAATTACATTGTGAGTCCCGTTTCTACGTCAACATATTGACTTAGATAGAGCCCATCTAGCCTGTCATCAGCGACACGTGACGTGAATGAAATTTTAACCTCGTAAACTGAATTAACTGCAAGCGTTTCCGTTAATGTCATGCTCAGCGTCTGCGCGTTTGTATCTTCTTCACTACCAACTATTCCAATTACGCCGCCACCTGAATCTTCAACCTAATTTCAGAATTTATGTATCAAGCTGTAAAACCAAACGTGAACATTCTTATATATCTGTAACTTTGAAATTTGAAACATGAGTCAAAGAGTAGGTAACAAAACGGAACTGAAGCCTGTTATAGTGATTGTGTGACAAATTGTCTCTCCCAAGTAATACTTGGTATTTCTAACTATGTAAGCTATCTTACCAATATATCGCCAATCAAGATTTCGAAAATATGAAGCACAATTGTATTTGTACTTTCAAGAGTACAAAACTTTATTGCGACGAAACCTGGAGCGGCTAAGAAGTCCGAAGCAGTTGGATCGAGTATCGGTGTTAAGTCAAGTTTGTAGCTAATTGGAAGCAGTGAAGAAGGGAGTCTCGATTTTGCTTGAGTTGCTTCATGGTTGAAACTAAATTCAGCTGATTTTGAGGGGTACTGAAGCTGAAGCGGTGGGGAGAGGTAAGCGATATCAACGAGCAACAGCAAAACTAGTGAAAGTATTTTTATTGAATCCATGTTAGAAATATGTGTATCGTTCGCCAAGATTTAAATGCGTTTAATGAATCTCATTGTTTGTAACTTGTGTATCATTCAGCTTATCTTGGAAGTGTTATAGCTTATCTCTTTGACAAATTGATTTCTGTGCTCTTATGCATTGATACTATAATTAAAATTGTAAATGTAAATCAATTCACCATGGTAATTTTCTTAGTTTTATGCATATTGCATATTCTATTGCAAACCAAAGCATTTATAGTACAACTTTACCATCACGATCATTACCTCTGTTAACTTGTTAGTCACCCTGATTAAGTGGGGGTGACTAGTTAGATTATTTAAATAAGTTTGCTTATGATAAGCAATCGCAATGCTTCATGATGGCTGGATTTGCTCGAATTTGAATCAGCGTTTTTAGCTCATACAAAGAGTTTTTGACATAAATTAGAGTAGTTACTCATTTGTAACATTTAGATTTTTTTAAATAATAAAGAATATGTATGTATGATAATTCAATGTGGATAAACCGCCAAGACGCTGAACTAACGTTTCAAGATTGGACGTGCTATAAGACGCCACCCAACTTTTATTTCAAGTATTGTAACATTTCCAACCTATTAATTTTATAGCAAAGCGAGGAGGAACTCCGTAAATCTTTTGAAAATTCTAATTTGATGTGATATACATGCCAAGAATTGACGAACGTCACTCAGAAGTACGTCAGCATAGGAATTTAGCATTAGCATACGTACAGTTTCACCATTTACATACATTAGCATTAGAGTCAAAACGTTATTTCTTAATTGAGGTTTTGATAACTTTTTGCGGTTTATATGAGCTCCGCCAAATTTTAAGTATAAATAATACGGATACTGAGTTTCTGTAAAATCACTCTAAATTCGACAGTCTTTTAATAATCAATTCGGCCACACAAAACATCATAGTTATCACTATAAAATATGTAGAAACGAAGAAACTCCAAAGTTGGAAATCATGGAAATTAATTCAATTACGCACTTTTCGTATCATTATATCTCCAGTTTTTACTAGATAAGGCTGCGTTGTACAGGTTGCTTAAGATAGATTTTTTCTAATCAGCAACATATTTGGAATTTTTTGTGAGTTGTGAATTTCACAACACCGTTCTCAAACTCAAAACTTAAGTTTTATTTATTGATTAATGTAAACGCATTTATAAAAAGAAGTCTTCGAGGGATCTTCTGTGTGTTTTCATCCACCTGCTATTAGTTTCGATTTTTAGAATTGAAGCGTTGATTTTAGCAATTAAGTCGTCCGGAAACTTCTCTTCGTTTAAATCCAAATACATTTGAAGCTGAAATATAAACGATTAGTAGATGAGTCTAAAATACAACATACATATATATTACCTCATTCTGCCGCTCGATAGTAGTGAAGTAAGCACTAATTGTCTCGACTACCACAGAAATCCCTTCTACTCCAACTCTAGTTAACCAAAGTTTAGCGTTCAAAGTGTTTTAGAGTGTAAAGTTTTTCCATGTTGGGCAAGGAAGGCGTTTATAAGTTTTACGGTTTGAATGTTTTGCAAAATATGCAACTTACCTCGAATCCAAAATTTCATCAATATTGTTTTTGATGAAGTCAAAAGCGATCTCTCGTCCAGCGTCACTTTGTGCAACACCTTGCATTAGCCTTACAGCGTCATTTTCATGAATGGGAGACTCTTCATCCAGGGCCATATTAAGAGCTCTTTGAATTAAGAATGATTTTGATTAATGGGCCAACATTTCATTATTAAATTGTACTATTATTCTTATTATTAAAAACAATTATACTTTTTGAAAGACAATTTTTGAAATTTGATATGACTTTACGATGCATGGAGCTCCGTTGAGTTGCCGCAGGCAAGTGAATTTAGCAGTAACGAACTCTGACGACTAGAAATACCAACTACTTGGTACTTCTCCAACATGAAATCGCTGTAGGTTTGCCCACCGCTGAAAACTGCTGCACAGTAAAACATCGGTTGCAAATCGACAGGAATACTGTTGAAATATTATTTGAAATTAAAATATTTGTAACAACTTAAATAATTTCAATGTTGAAATTGTTAATTGTACTAGTTACGAATTAAGTTCAGGATTTGAATTCATCCAATCGTCAACCAATTGTTTCGCCGTTTCAAAACAAAGTGGAAGCTCTAATGCACATGCCCAGTCTACGAGTTCGGTCCTTAGCAACATTGCAACTGGAGACTCTTCTTCAGCGGGTAATATTCCAGTTCGTTCGAGGGCTGGTTCAAGTTTGTCCAGAAAATAAGCCTTGAAAATTGATAAATTCATTAAAAATGAACTTAGCTTTGTGTACAAATTTTCTTAAATCAAATGTTAACGCTATAAACAAATTCTACCGCTAATTGTGCTCGAAAACAATGACACAAAATAAATGGAAGTTGTTTCATTAAATGAAAAAAATAGCATTATTAAATTCTCACAATCCTCCCTACCTTAAACTCTGTTCGTAGATCGGTGTTCAAATCATCTGCTAGATATATTTTTAAAGTTTTTATATTATTCAAAACAGCCGACCAAGGGGCCAAAGATGCCTCTTCGTGTAGATATGCTGTTAATCCAAGAGGTTTCAAAAGTGTTGTGTATTCTGCAATATTGAACACGAATTGTAAAGTATTATAAAGCCAAACAAGCCATGCTTGCAAATGGCACCTAAAAACGCAATAGTTTATAAAATTCATTGCTACTTAAGCTTTACAGTTAATGTTTGAGGAAACAGGCCAATAACAAAAAAGAAAAATATAGTAAATTCCAGTGTTCATGTAGACACAACGCAAAAATATTTTTCGTATAAATAAAAAAATCTATAAAATTATCGTTTCTATTATGTATATTATTATGTACAACTTGGTTTATTCTACCTCCGTAGGCGCATTTAAAATAATCGTCAAATAGCTGAGCCCGACTCAGCGGAGTAATTAGCTCATGATTTCGC
>JAQFYP010003920.1:0-10311 GCA_034694865.1 Bilobella braunerae
TGATACTGAATGACTGATTTCTAAAGTAATTAGTTATACTATCACAATATGCACAGGTGGTGGTGGTAACGAATAGTGGTGTGTGGTGGTGGTGGTAAAAAATATAACGCGTTTGTTTTACGAATTAAATGTGGCTAAAGAGCTTTCACGGTTTTGCAAAGTATACACTTTATAATGTACTGTGCAATTTCAGATAATTCGCTTTAACGTTTTTGTAAAATGTCAATTTCCATAATCTAGAGTGGCTATTTTTTTTAGAAGTTACTTTAACATTTTTGCGTAGTTTTAACTTCGATAATACAGTGAGCATTTGCAAAGGATAAAACGGATTATCATTTTTGCAAAGTGTACAATTTATAATTTACAGCGGGATTTTTAAATGTGGCTAAAGCGCTTTAACGTTTTTTCTAAAGTATCAACTTTTCAAATGTACAGCGCGATTTTTCAATCGGAGTAAAGCGCATTAACTTTTTTGTAAGTTATCAACTTTTAACATTTTTGCATTGTGTCAACATCCGTATTGTGCAGTGAGTTTTTTAGAAGTAGCTAAAGCGTTTAACATTTTTGTATAGTGTCACTTTTGATAATATACAGTGCGTTTTTACAAGGGGGTTAAACCGTTTATCATTTTTGTAAAGCGTCCAGTTTTAACATAGTAGTAAGGGGGTGGGGTGTTAGACCTCAAGATCTCTGTGTTAAACCGATATGAGAAAAACCCCTTTTTCACCCACCCTACAAGAAATTTTTTTGGTCCCTCGAGCCGACCCCTCAAACCTCACCTAACTCATGGCCATGACTTGCTAAGCCTAACCCAACGTAACTAAAAATAATTAAATATTAATTAACTAAAACGCATCTAATTGGACCATATGACTTTGAATTAATTAATCCTCCCCTAACCATATCGCCTATTCCCTAACCCCCATGCCATACATACATGTCATGCAGTGACTATGCTAATCAGTAAACAATCGATGTCCTCTATGAACAGTGACCTCGACGATCAGTGACCTCTACTACCGGTGACCACTACTCGCCATCTTGAATCATGAATGTAAACCTCGTGCAGTACTTGACCATATGGAAAACTACAATTGCTGAACGACAATTAATTAACCCATTGCCTTATGGACACCTATCTGGACCATATGACTTTTTAATTAACCCAGCGCTGGACCATATGACAGTCGCTTTCATCAGTGACCTCAACAATCGTCATCTTAAATTTTTACACTACATCAAGTGTCCTTGTATATGAACGACTTGAATGATTAATTTTGATTATTACCGACCAATGTATACTTTCATAAGTGAAGATGACCGTCTGGACAGTTCACGACTTAAATTCTTTGTATATGAGAACTCTTACGAAAGTGACATAAGAGTTAACAATTACTCATATGCTCAATACCTTAACAACGGACGTCTCATGCCTTAACTTTACCGTAAAGAACCATGCTAAGGGATGAGTAAGACTTGAAAATTAGCGATTTCTTGTATACTTAATGCTCATTACCTTGACGACGAACGTCTCATGATTTATCCTACCCGTAAAAGACCCTGCTACTGGGATGATAGCCAGTGACCTGGCAGCGTCAATTGTTTTTAGTCGGCATTTTGAACTCCCATTTGATTTAGCAGTATATCGAATATGTATTTTAATTTACCTTAAGTCAGCTGCTAGCTGTAAAACTTGTAATTATTTTGCAGGAATTCCGACCGGAAGCAAATAACATCTCAAACATTGAGCAGCTGATCGACGATCATATGCTCAATTAATGACAACAAAGGGAGAGACCGGTAGGGGGACTGCAGCACCCAGCCCTATAATATCTTCGAGCAGACTCAAACAAGAAGTTCTACACACCAACTTCTAAATGGCCTAAAACTTTCTCCAGCCCATCTGTTCTATTTCCTTTCCGTCTCAGTAAGATAATTTATATGAAACTGCATGAACAGCTGATTTTTCCCTGACAGAAATAAATACGTCAATTCACTCAAGATGACGAAGATATGGAGCCTAATATATATGTGGAAAAAGGTTTTTTTTTCTCATATCGGTTTAACACAGAGATTTTGAGGTCTAACACCCCACCCCCTTACTACTAACATGTACAGTGAATTTAGTAAGAGTAGCTATACCACTTTAACAGGCTTTTAAAGTATCAACTTTTCAAATGTACAGCGCGATTTTTTGATATGGGTAAAACGCATTAACTTTTTTCTGTAAGTTATCAACTTTTAACATTTTTGCGTAGTGTCCACATCCGTAATGTGCAGTGAGTTTTTTAGAAGTGGCAGCAGCGTTTAAAATTTTTGTATAGTGTCAATTTTGATAATATACAGTGCGTTTTTACTAGAGGGTTAAACGGTTTATCATTTTTGTAAAGTGTCCCGTTTAAAATTGTACAGTGAGTTTATTAACAGTAGTAACACCACTTTATCAAGTTTTTAAAGCATCAAATTTTCAAATGTACAGCGCCATTTTTAAATGCGTCTAAAGCGCATTAACGTTTTTGTATGATATAAAGTAATATGATTTACAGTGTATTTTAGTATTGGCTATAGCTATTTAACATTTTTTAGTGCACCATTAGTTTTTTTAGAAATAAATGAAGTGTTTTTGAGATTATGTCAATTTCCAGAGTAAAGCGTGGGAATTTACTGACTCTGCACAAATTGTTGCACTTTCTCAGGAAGTTGGAGAGCCGAAAGAATTTTACTGTTACTCTTGACAAAGTTACATCATTCAATTACGTCATCAATTATTACGTCATTCAACTAGATCGAAATTGACTTCGACCTTGTTATGACGTTACTAAACAAATGCTTGGTCTAGTGACCTATATTTTCAAAACAAAAACAAAGCAGTGTTTACAAACATTGTACTCTTAGCGCCAGAGACAACTATACTTGTAAGGCTACAACATACGATAACTTGCGAAATTTGGTAATTGTTAGGTTACTACGGTAACCCAATAGTCTTCAAATTTGACTTATAATTTGTTTGATATCACCTAACGTTGCAAATGTTACCAAAAAAAAGTTAAAACAACGAAAATTCGATCAATTTCATCAACTTTTTTTTCGAATTCTTGATATTATCTACGTTCTTTGTTAATTAGTTCATTTCAAATTTTTTTTAGAAAATGACCAAAAAAGATATTATGTAATTATAAACATAATACAATATAAATATAAATTGACCAAGCTCAAAATTTTAAATTATGTGATGTTGTACACCTTCATTTTTGATGTCGTGTACATAATCGCAAAATTTCGGAAACTTAAACTTAATCATCTCACCCAAAGTAAACCGTGGTAAGACGGTCAACCAGTAGAGGAAGCAGGAATGTTAGAATTAGAAAATTACTAAAATCAATAGACTAGAAAACAGAAGTCCGGGTGTCCGGAGGTCAAGGGCCATTTCCGGGTGAAAAGAGGCTCTAGGGTCATCAGGACTATCATAACTTTTTGTTTTATGAAAAAGTAGAATTTGATCTTGAAATGTCAATTTGAAGTGAAGGGGTAATTTCCGGGTCAAGGGAGGCTCTGGGGTCATTTAAACCATCATAACTTTTTGTTTCACTAAAAAGTAAGATATGACCTTAAAAGGTCATTTTGGAGGTCATTGGGGGTCACAAGAAAAGTGTGCTTGTTCACCTTCATAAGACGAACAACTTTTGTACGGTTCATTTTCCATGTTGTTGTAGAATGATAATTTTGACCTTGACCTTTGACCCCCCAAAGGGGTGACTTCCGGTCAAACTAAAACAAACTTGAACTGGGCCGTAACTCAGGGAACCCAGAACCGCAAACAGATTTGAGATATGTTGAGTAGTTCCTGAGATAATCGTTATTTTCAGACGGACAGACGTACTGACAGAAATGACGACAACCTAAGTAGCTTTTGTTTCGCTTCCGCTACTAATAATTATGTAGGCATGAAAATGGGTTGCGGCAATTCTAATACATCGTTTGTTCAGTATTTTAAAAATTTCGTGAATTGAGGCATTTCCACTACACAACAAACAAAACATATTCAAAAATTGGTAGTACACCTTCATTTCTCCCCATTTCAAAATCTCCTGCAATAGCGTCCACAAACGACTACAAAGTTCGGTATGTTGGTTATGTAAAATGATTACTACAATTTGCACCACATGCAACTCAACTAGAATAAATAACTATAATTAGTAATGGAAAATGGACTAATTAAGGGATGTAATAGTTCCAAAAGATTAAAAGTTCCAAAAAAAAGTCCGAAAATAAAATTTCAAAAACTAAACTTTATAAAAATTATTAAAGTGACAAAGTTTAATTTTTATAAACTTACAATAGGTCATAGGTCATACCGTAAGTTAAATAAATTATAAATTGCAGTTTGCGCATACTCGCTTACGCCAGCACAATCAGGAATTTTTAAATCATTAATGTTTGTTCATCGTATATTTACCCAAAAATTACTTTAAAACCAAAAAACTACAGAAAGCAAGGAGTTATTAATTATTTAAAATTTTAATCCATATATAAAATGGTTTTTTTCTGTTTGGAATTAGAACGTTTTTCCGGAATTATTACTCGTTCGGAACTATTACATGTTCGGAACTTCTTTTTTGGAACTACTACTTGTTCGGAACTTTTTTTTTCGAAACTATTGCCTGCTTCAGTTAACATAATTAAATAGGATAATAGACTAATAAAGATAATTAATTAGGATAATAGCTTCACTACTTATTCTTAGAGTTGCGTCATGTTTTCTAGCAGTGAAAGTGAGGCTAATATTAGTTTACAGTTTCTGAATTTGGAGTAACAACAACCGATAATGACTTAATTTGCAAAATTGTAGGATCGTTAATTTTCGGGTATCGAGTATCGGGTCATGGTATTTTCTACTTTTTGATGAAAATGGTAGAAGCGAATGTTCGAGTTCTAATACTCTCAGAATCTAAATTTTTTCTCTTAACTTGCAAAACAGAAAAACAAATGAAAATGAAATTTAAAAAATTTATTACTGAAAAACAAATTCTCCTCTAATTGCCTAAAATAAACTCTTGGAAAACATATTGATTGGAACGTTTTGTAAGTTGGAAAATAATAAAATTGTCTTTCCACGTGGATTGTTTGAATTGATTAAAAAAGGATTTGATAAAGAATTTGCTATAAAAACATAACTCTTTTCTTTTTTCTTTACAAGACATAGTTACAAATTTTGTTTTCTTTATAAAATAATTTTGTTCAAGATGAATTTCCTCACTCTATTGCCTCTTTATGTTGCTGTTTTTATTAGTTTTGCAGAATCTGTAAGTAACTTGACTAAATTTAGGGTTTTTGTTGTTTTGCTTTAAAATGATAACTGAGGTTAATACATTGAGAAGAAAACATTACAGTTTTTCAATTCAAAAATTAAAATTTTTTTTTTTAATTCTCCATTTTTATATTGATTTTCATTTGTTTTTTGAAAAAGTATATACAAAATTCTAATGTCTTTTTATTCTAGGCACCAACAGGCGTGTGTTACTTGGGCTGGAGAAGTATAAGAGCCGCTGCCAGTGATGATTACAAACTTTTAGGGACGTACCTTGCACAATTTACTGACAACAGGTAATCTTACAAAAACCTATGACAATATGATGACAATATACACGCTCATGAGCTCCTTATCCTTACCACATCCCTACCGTTCCTTTCATGTTGACCATCCGCTCTGTGGGAATGTCATATAACGCTCTTTTACTTTTTACAAAAAGCAAATTAAGTGGCTTATCATATCCTAAGTATCGATAATCATATCTTGTAGAGTGTAAGTTATCTTGTATCATGTGTAATACCAGCTCTTTTGCTTATTATAGTGTTGAAATTACAGTCGCTGATACCTACGAGGTACCTGGAAAGTTGCTAAACCTGCGAATTTTGCAAGATCAAGTTAATGAAAATTCTGTGATATTTGGATATGCCGCTAATTTAGGTGGAGGTGTTGTACCAATAAAACTATCGAAACCCGAACTGGACATAGACAATTTAAAGCTAAGTTGTAATCATGAACCATACGACAAAACTACGACTGCTAAATAAAATCAATATTTGATATTACATTTTTTTTTTAAATTGCTCATTATTTCAGGAGTTTAACTACTCCTACACCTGCGATACTTCTAAAAATAATTTGGAATGTGTTCAATTTTTTTTTTTCGAAAGTTTCTGTTATGTTTGATATTGTAGACAATTGAGGTTTTCCAACAATTCGGTATATTTTGGAATTTACATTTAATTGAGATCAAACGGAAATTTTAATTGGATTCAAAATTGTGAAAATGTTGAGGCTGAGAACTTGCTAACTAAGAACGGGCGAGGAACAAAAATTACAAGAATTTGTTTGAATCGAAGCTATAGTAGATCTTTATAAAAACAACAAAACTGTTTTTTTTTCCTTTTTTTTATTATTAAAGAAAATAAAATTGGATTTTTTGTACACAGATATGCTTACACTTTGCATTAACATTTGAGACATAATTTTAGCATCGGATTCCTCACGTGCTTCTATAATTAGATAAATTTATAAGACGCACTATGTTGCCCTCAAGATAATACCTAGAAAATTAATACACGGTCTACCAAGTAGCGGAAGTAAAAAAAATTAGACAGGCGGTTAGACAAAAAATTCTAAAAAATTGCTAAAATGAAAAACAGAATATTTGTTGTAAAGATCATCTGAGATTATCGCAACCAAGTAAACGAAACCAAGTAAAGAAAGAAATTAAACAAACCTTTCTGGCAAAAGTTTTCAACTTTCTGCTCAATTAGAGGTCAAGGAGTCATATCAGAATGAAAAGGGCTGGGGTCATCAAAACATCATAACTATTTGTTTCATGCAAAAGTAGGATTTGACCTAGAAAGGTCGTTTTGAGGTCATGGCGTCATTTCCTATTCAAGGGAGGTTCTGGGGTCATCAAAAATATCATAACTTTTCGTTTCATGCTATCTGTACGTTTTGACTTGTTTGTCGAAAGATAAACGACCCGACCTGCATATCGACCTTTAACTACGCATCTTTCACACCCAAAGTAAGAATTATGGTTTTTGCACTTTATGAAACTTCTGGCGGGTGCATCACAAATAATGCTTCCAACATCAAATTCAAACCTTTTTCCAAACACACACACACACAAACACAGTGTAAAAATAGTTACTTCATCCACTCTGGGAAAATAGACCAACAAAAATTTGTTTAAACGGATTCTATTGCCTAGAATCATGCCTCACAGTGCCAGGGGTTTAGTTGGCAACATGAAATTCGTTTAAAAAAAAGTACAAAAAATAGCAAACACCAATTCAAATTAATTTTTATTGTTTTCAAATCCAGCTAATAAAACACTCTTTGGAAAACAACCTGAAAAATATTGTGTAAGTTGCACCACGTAGCCTTTCTACCTATAAATTTTAACTCATTTTTACATTTCTGTGCCAGGCCCTTGAAAGTTTATTTCTTCTTGTTTTTTTCTCGCATAAAAATAATGCAGCCTTACATTTGTTCTCCGTTGTTGCTTATTGTAGCTAACTTGATCAGCAATGTGATATCGGTAAGGTTTTAAAATTTGCACAGTTCCGAAATTTTTGAGATTTTGCTTTCTGAAAATGTTGAAAAACTACCATTTTGGCTCTAATTTATTTGGCACATGAAACGTGGTTATAATGACCTTCTAAATTTTCAACACAGGTTAAACTATCCTGAAATCATTAGATAAGTTTCGGATAAGAAGAGAACAAAATTGATGTACATTTTACACTATTTTTTTTGTACTTTTCAGGCTCCTTTAGGGTCGCTCCCAGTTGGTTGGCGAAATTCTGGCGAATCAAATTATCACTGCATCGACGCATATCGAGGACAATTTTCAGATAATCGGTAAACAGTTTGTAAATACAATATTTGCGATAGTTTTTCGATCAATTTTGTATTTAAATCATTGCTTTATTACAACATTTTCAGTGTTGAAATCACCCTTACTGGTGATTACGATACAGTAACAAAGTATTGGAGTTTGAAAACCTTTGAAGACAAGGTTAGAAAAAACAGCGGGAAATTTGAATTTGGCTACTTTGACCCAACAAACCTAGAAGTGAAACCAATGGTCCTAATTGTAATCACTCCGAACCTGGACAGAAATAACTTGACGCTAACATGCAGTTATACTGAATAAATGTTAACCTAATTCTTCAGCAACTGAGCTAAAAATGAGGAAAAAATACTAATTTCATTAATATATGCTTCAGACATTCTTAAGCGTGGAATCGGTGAAAATGGCATTAATGAGAAAATTGGTAGGCAAAACGAGCAAAAATTTTAATTGATTTAATTACAATTAATGCTTTAATTTTTTTAAATATAAAAAATGATTTTTGCAGAGGTATGTAATTAATTCAGCCTTTTGTCCTAAAATTGTTAAAATAAGCTGAAAACATAATTCATTGGTTACGTTCGCCTACGATTTCTTACATGAAAGTAATGATGAGTACTGGTATTCAACTTTCAATTTTGGATGGTTTTATTTCTGTTTTCAGTTTTAAAGTAAAATTGCAGTTTCGATATCGAATTTTCAAAATTTCAATGAACCTGGAGCGATTTGAAATTCTATCTAATTTCTATCACGGATAGAACTAGTGGTCATGGATATCTAAATGTTTTTGTGAAACTTATCGGCTTTTTTAAATTTTAGTGAATGATTAATTCAGTCTTCGGATTTCCGTAGAGGTGACGGTTAGCATTGTATAGGCTTCGCAGAGCTTCCACATATTGTTGGTGCACTGTGTCTACTATTTCAACTGTTGGATTCTGTACTTGTCTTACTTCAATTGGCTCACCAACTAGTAAATTACCGAGAATTTTCAGTTTTAATTAAAGTTAATTGGCCAAAACAACTATGAATGTAAAACTGACTGAATTTGCTCTGTTAGACAATTTTTACTCACCAACAACTGTAACTGGACGATCACGTGGTAGAAGGCCAAAATAACTCTGGAAGAAACCGCGTCCATTGAACAGTGTCAAATTTCCTCCTATTACATTAACGACCTTTTCTTGGAAATTTCTTAACCGTGAACCCTCTGGATTTGATAGCTGCGAGTACACTTCAGACTCCCCAAAAATATATGCAGGAACAAGTGGCACACTTAAATTTAAAAACAAAACAACAACCTAAATTTTGAAATTTCGAAAAATTAAAAATTAAGTTTTAAAAGTATCACATACCCATTTTCAATAGCAACTCGTACGAAGCCTTTCCTTTTTATGAGGTACACTTGCTCTGTTCCAGGATGACAGTAGAGTGCTTTATAAAAAAAATAAAACCAACATTTAATTTAATATTTTTTATTTTAATTAATAGTTAATTTTTATCCTAACGAGCCTGTTCATACACAAGTATATGAAAAAAAAACTGCACGGGAGTGTAAAACTTATAAAACCTTGTAAGTAAAAATTTGCATAATTTTACATTCTCTGACGCCTCCGGGCACAATCATAAGAAGTTTGCCACCACCTTCCATGTTCAGAATATTCGAAATGCTCTTGTAGCTCACCGAGCAGGAACCTACAGTAACATCAAAATTTTTTACTAAAATATAAAAAAATATGCTTTTTGAAAAATTTTGTTCTACCAAATGCCATTCCCAGCTCGCGAGCTAGCGGCATCTTGAAGTTCCCGTCCATTGAGAGAATTATTCTTTGAAATCCTGCAAAGAGCTTATCTGCACCACATGCATCAGTTACTAAGCCGTATATCACTCCTGTAATATTAAAATAAATTATTTGAAATTTTGAAATTTTTTAATATTAATAATATTTCAAACAAATTCTTACTTGACATGCTAAATATACTTGATAATTAACTTATGCGTGTATTAGTCAATAATTGCGTGTTAGCGTTTTCCACTCTCTACATTTATTTAGCATATTTTTTTGGCTGACTATAGATATATATATCTACGTATACATACATATGTATAATTATATGAATATCTGCTTTCTGTACTCCTAAATCAAGTATATTGTGTGTATTGGTGTTTGGTTTCAACTGTCTGAAAAAAGTTTAAAAAATTTTCATTTGCTAAAAGTTTTTCTTTGCTACCTGTTTAATAAGTTTAGTAAGTTTTCAACATAATGAAGTTTATTATATGTTATATATATATATATATATTAAATATAATTTGAAAATCTAGTGGCATACCTGACAGAGAGATTCCATGAGGATGACATGCAAGCAAATAATTTCTCGAAGGGTCAAGTTCAGCAGTTCTGACTAATGACACAGGAAA
>JAQFYP010003921.1:0-10311 GCA_034694865.1 Bilobella braunerae
ATCGGCGTTTTCGGGTTCTTATTTGTAGAGTTTGTTTGATACGCTACTTACGTTACGTGCGTTTGCAACGGTTTATTCAGGTATTTTGATGTTGTTTTGAACGCACATAACCCAGTAGCCTGTTTATTGCACTCGTATGAGGGGGATCATTTACGGGGTCATAGATATAAAAGGGAAGCGTCAGGGGTCATTAGGGTCCTCAAGACTATAATTAGTTTTCATTTTGTATAAAAAAAAATCAAATTTGATTTTTCGGTTTAAAAAATGCTCAACAAAGCTTTAAAAATGTAACAATTCAAAAACTCATCTTTTTGTCTTTCATTTTTCGAAATTTTACGTTCGTAATCATCTAATTCAAAAAATTCGAGAAAAAAAATATCGTAAAGTTTGAATTTTCAAAAAGTTCGTATCTTCCTTCGGTTCTTTTGTTCTTCACTGCTGGAAATTTAAAAAAATTAAATCAGACTCATATTCAAAAATCTATTTTTTAAATTATTTTATGTCTTCTTTCTTCGTATGTCATGTCCTACAGCAGTAGGAGTGCGACTGATAATCGCTGCTACATCGCTAGATCTCGTCTTCTCAATTTTAAAAAAATCAAAAGTTCAACATTTCGCCTCAAATTTTTTAGCTAAATTTCTAAATTTTATCAGATTTTGTTCCCCGTGTTCAATTTAGAGTTTTTAATTTTCAAAAAGTGTTTTTTTTTAAATTTCCAAATACCTGTTTTGCCAAAAAAAAATGTTGTTTTAAGTCATCTCAAAGACATTTTGTCACAAAAAATGCAAGTACTACATTGGATTCGGATTCCAGTAACTCTGATAAGGAGTCCCAGAAAATTGTGTGAAATTGTCTGATGCCCAAAAATCTTACAAAATTTTTCAAAGTGGGACAATTACCCGTCAAAAAGTAGAAAAACTGGAACATCAAGTAAAATTGCATGGAGCCGAATTGGAATTTCTACGGAAGGAAGAGATTAAAAACTCTGTTCGCATTCGAAATCTCGAAGAAGATGTAAATGAAGCGTGTGACAGTGTTTTTTTTCAAACTCGGGCTTCCGGAAGTTGATTACGACGACATCCGAAGAATCGGGAAGAAAGGAGACAATTATCGTCTAATTATTATGAAGTTTATCCGTCGACGAGACAAAATTTGAGCAAACTACCAATCAGAACGCTGCATTTGAAAGGTCGAAACAATATGACAAAATTCCTACAAATCGCTGCCAAGCAGCGTTTCTAGTTTGGGCTGAGTTACACTTGAAGTTTTGTCATGCACTGGAAAAATTTCAAAAAATAAAATAAACCCGTAGAATCAGCGCCTTTTCTAACATCTAACATGCGCTTCAAGTGCTTTTGCAAAACCCCTCGGATGGCTTCGCTCAATTTCCGAAAATTTCCGGCCACGACCAAGTAGCCCTCGCTTTTCGCCTCCTCTATTTCAAATATTTTTTTGAAAACTCGAAATTTCGAAATGCAATTGAGGTAGGTGTCAATTTTGCTGTTAGGTGCTTCATTTAAAAAAAAGGTGCTAAAAAATCAAGGTCAACTACCAGTTACTTGTCACCAACCAGCATTTCATTGAAACGTTAAAAATAATTCAGTTCTAGTTAGCTAAGGCACCGATCAACATCAAAATCAGTCCAATCGCTGATTTTTGACACTTCTGTTCTAAAATCACTTTAGTTTGTTCTTTATTATCAAAGACCTAAAATTTGCGCAGAATTCCAATAATCTTCTTGCAGTACGACTGCGTAATGTTGCAGCGATGATGGAGAATCGTTTCCAGTTCGACCGTTGGAATTTCGTCGAAATGCAGTTTTATGAAGCGATTTCGAAAAGCGCAAGAACGCACATTTCGACCACCGTTGATGCGCCGCCAGCGTGAAATTTTGAGAAACACATTACATTAATAAGCAGAATTTTATATTGTTCTCCCACAAGGGAATGTCAGATGTCAGCTTCTTCTTCCAAGATTCCGGTTAAACACTGGAGCATTTCCGGTGTGTTCAAATTGATCTCGTCCTGTAGAATCAAGTAATTTTTTTTTTAGAAAAGCTTTACATTTTGTAGTTTTTTTTTTTAATTTTGAAAAAAAAAATTTCGAAAAGTTTAGCAAAAAAGAGGAATCGGATACAATGCACATGAATTGTAGTTAGATTCCGGAACAAAATTCCAGAAATCGAAAGAAAGCATTGGAAATTTCAAAGGTTACAGTTTAGTTTTCTCCAATAACTTAAAGATGACTATTAATTAACACTAAATTAATTAACTAATAAAACTGACTGTTTTTAAAAAAATTAAAAAAAAAATTTCAAGAGTCATTTTTTTTATTATCAGATCATTTATTATTTTAGACTTTAGAGAATTTTTTTAAAACCATTGCATATTAAAACAGTTTTGTTTTATTTTCAAAATTTTAAATCAAAATTTCAATTACCAATTACAAGACGGGTAGACGGTGCATCTACAGCGTTTTGCAAAGTCTGGCATTTTTAATCTTTTTATGTGTAAACGGCGTGTGCCTGCAGCTGCTGCACTGACAATGCTTTCAACTATTCAACTAATGAATCCAAAACTTAAGTGAATTAAGTTAACTTAATTAACTACCTGACTAGAAAAGTAGTTGATGGAGAGAGCAAAGGTCTCGGTGCAATTTCAAGTAATAGGTGGTACAATCAAACATTAGATTTTCACATGAAAAATCTTTATTAAAAAAATCACATCAAAAAATCATGCTGCGCAAAAATCAGTAAAAACTTAACTTAACTTAAAATTGTTTTCAAAAATCATTACGATAAAATTTTCATAAAAACCAATCTCAGCTGAGAAATTGCTATCTTATAAATTTATGCTGCTCAATTAATACTTTCCAAAATCCGAATTTAAAAAATTACCATTTTGAATTATTTATTTAAATAAACGTAGATTTTCTAATTGATTTGGAACGTTTCTTATTATTTTATCTCAAGCATCAGTCCAAACCATTGGGAATTAGTGATAAAAATCACACGGCGTTTAATTGCTTTCAAAACTTGAGCTGAGTGGGGAAGCTCTTCCACCCACTTTTTCTAAAATATCCTATTTGAACAGTATTTTTTTGAAAAACTTTTTTAAAAGTCAACTTTCAACTCGAATTTGGAAAAGGTTCATGTTCTGAATTTAGAAAATCTAAAATCTTTCCAAAAAAAAAAAAAACTAAACCTCAACTAAAATTAAAAAGGTAACAGAATGACCTTGGGAATGAGTCCCTAAAATTCAAGCGGCGTTTACTTGCTTTGAAAGCTAGAGCAGAGCCGGAAAGTCTTCTAACCACTTTTTCAAAAAATCATTTTTAGATTACCTTTATTTGAACATTTATTTATTTTTTAGAAAAACCTGGTCAACTCTGTCAACAACTTGACAAGGGACGCCTTGACCGTACTTGGTTGGTCTGGTCCAAGTTTGTATAAAAAAAAACTTTCAAATTGTTCAAGTGTAAATTCAAAATTTGGATCATGAACCGTGGATGCGTCGCCACGGTCCGCCCCGTTTCAGCAATGAACAACTGCCAGTTGTTATCCAGAAGTCGATTCAGCGCTTCCAGCACATCCGACGGAGCGAGATTGAGTTCGACCAAAATGATCTACACAAAAAATTCCTTAAAAGGGTACTTAATTTTCTTTAATTTAAAACAGGACAAACATTTAATGTTTAAAAAAATTATAGATTAATAAACTGATTTTCTAAATAATTTGGCACGACTTTTCTCACCCAGAATCTAAAAATTCTATGAAAAACTTACGTCTTTGACTTCTTAACTGTTGGACGACATTTAAGTTAAATAATTAACTAATTGACTTGGAAAGCACATTTTCCTAAATACTTTTGTTTTACTAAATTAAATCTAAAAGTTACAATTATCCATTATCCATTTTGCCCATTTTTAGGTAATCCAGGAAATCGCAACTGGAGACTTTTTCAAATTCAGACAATTCTTTATCTTTACGGCGTGTACCTACTGCATTTCAATGATTTCAAGTAATTAATAATTAAAAAGATCATTAAAGCTGATTACGTTAATTAATTACTTAATTGACAATTCACTCAAGCGTTAAATTACACCGAGTGAATCACGACAAATGCCTAAATTTTGTTTAGAAAATTAGTTAATTTTAATTAACTAATTGTAATTAACTACTCTAATCGAAACTTTATCGTCCAAAACCAGGCTGAAGGGTAGCCACGGCGTCGTCAATTCCCATTACACGGTTTCAAGTACGAAAAATTTTACGCTTCTCTTTCCCACCTACATAAGTTGGCAATAGGCCGACCAATAGGATTGGCTCTTTGAATTTTGAATTTGGGCCAACTACCAATTAGAACGCCGCATTCGAGAATTTGAAATAGGGTGGCGAAAATCATTCAACTCGCGTGTCCAGATTGGGCTGACTCACAGTTGAAGTTTTTTTCATGTACTGTAACAATTTCAAAACCAATAACATCGCGTAGAATCAGTGATTTCAATCAGCGCTTTTTTAATAAATCTAACATGCGCTTCAATTCCTTGTGAAAAACCACTCAGCTTCGGGTTTGTTCGGTTTCCGAACTTTTCCGGTCAGGACCGAGTACCTCTTGACAGCCAAGTGATCGTCCCAGTCGAAGAATGTGGGCACGTGGGCGCCGCTTAGGCGGATGCGCTCCGCCCGTCGCGAAGCCGTGCTTACCTTCTAGCGCTGTAGACGCTTTTCGCCTCATTTAAAGAATTAAAAAAATTTTTACAGAATCAGCGTCGAGTTCAAAATTTCAAAGCACTGTTATTACAAATATCAATTCTAAAGTTTACAGTGGTTGGTTTACAGTTATGTAAAATAAAACCAGGTCAACTATTATTGACCTTTGACCTTACCACAAGCATCACTTAAATGAAACGTTAAAATAATTGAGCTTAATATTTCACTTCCAGCCCAATCGCTCATTTTCGACAAAATCGTTTTAGTTTAACATTTTTATTTTGATCTCTAAGAATGTACTTTAAAAAAGAATGTGCTTTTGTTTTACAACATTAAATCTGGAGGTTGCATTTAGCTAATTAAAGTTAAAATTAGCATAATTACTTTCTAGGGCTTATGTAGACGTTTCTAGAAGTTATTTAAAAACTTTAATTTGATTTGCTTTAGCTCTGCGGTCACTGTTCCATCATTTTAATAAGGAGCATATTTTTTTTTTCGAAAATCAGAATTTTTAAGAACCACAATATTCTAAGAATCAGATTTTATTTTAAATCAGATTTTTTATTTTTTTAAGCCATAATTTGTAGAGTTCTCTACACATCTCTTTCTGCTACAAATGTCTCTTTACTGTTCCAAACTCCATGTTTTTTTTATATAAACAGCATTTGTAGTGGTCTCTACATTATTTTCTGCTGCAAATCAAGTCCGTTCCAAATTACATGCTTCATTTTTTTACATGATCATTGATCAGCAATGATCAATGATGTAGATACATCATTTTCACAACATGTCACTTTAACGTTTTCCATCGATTCATCCTTACCTATTTCTGAGACCAAGCGGCAATTACCCACGGATTCAAGGCGGCAAAAAGGTGGAAATTTGAATTTCAAACGATCTCCCTTTTCCGGCAAGTGAAAAGAATTCGCTCCAGAATTCCAGATGAACACTGGAGCATTTCCGGTGTGTTGATCTCGTCTAGTAGATTCCAGTACCTTTTTTTTCTTTTTTTTTTTGAAAAAGTAAATTTTTGAACATTTTTAAGTTTGAAAGTAATTTTTTGAAAGTTAGAATCCGGAACAAAATTCCAGAAACTGAAGGCATGCGAATTTCAACGCTTCGACATCGTCCTCTCGGAAGGCTCGTTTGTAAAATAGTTGACAAAAAAGGTTTACTTATCTTATTTATTATTTTAGACTTTAGAGAATTTTTTCAAAAATTGCATATTCTTTATGGATTTTGGAAGTTAGAAATTTTGAGATTTTAAATAAAGAATTTTCCCATTTTTAATGGCGGTAATCAACGTTAATTCAATGAAGGAAAATACAAACGGCCTTTCTTCTCCAGAAGAAATTTGCAGCTCACTTCGACAGTTGAGGAATTTTAAATTTGCATATAGGTCAAAGGTCGAAGTGAAAAGGGCCTCAAACTCTTCTCTGATTGGTCGGAAAACGTCCTTGAGCTCAACAGGCTTGTACCCGGAAATACGAAGGCGGAAAATAGAGCAATCCACTATGTCAAAAGAATTGTTAAAAGAAATATTTTAAACAAAACTAATTTTAACAGAATTTGAAAACAAAAAATGCAAATTAAAAAAAATTCTGAATTGAGAAAGTCTTATACTTTATAGTAGAAGAGGACATGGGAAATTAGTCCTTAAAATTCACATGACGTTTAATAGGTTTAAAAGCTAGAGCCAAATGGAAAAGCTCTTCAAGCCTCTTTTTCTAAGAAATCCTGCTTCGTCGACCTTTCTTTGAACAGTATTTCTTAGAAATACTGTTTTTTAAAAAGCCAACTCTGACATCAACTTGAGAAGCGACTTGGTTGGTCTTGTCTAAGTTTGTTTGATTTTTGTTTGAATTTTTCAGGTGTAAATTCAAAATTTAAACTTCTTTTTTTGCACTCATCACTATAACCTTTTTTAAAACAAAATTTTTAGTTTATCACTGAAACGTTTAATTAACAGGAATTTTAGAATTGCTGTAGCTAACAACTGTTCACTAGACAGTTGAGTTAAAAAACTTTTTATTGGTTTAAAAAATGTACGGCAAACAGTTTGCACTATTTTTCATTCTATTTTTTTAATTTATTTTCTTTTAATAATTTTGAAAATATTTTTAGAACAAGATACTTTTTAAAAACGTAAAAATTCAGGCAATTTACATTTTAATGTCTTATTTTCTTATTGTAAAGCCTCCTATCACGGAGTGCATTTTGACTTGCGGGAGCCCCAAGGGTGAAGTCAGTTCCGCTAGAGTGCACCGTGGACAGGGCACCGTTGACAACGGTTTCGGCCGTTAAAGGCACGGTCACTTACTTTCTTTTTTTTTTTAGATAAAATGGACCAATGCCAACGTAGGTTGACGCGCTTGACCCGAAAACGTTCTGTTCGTCCTATTTCCGTTTCAGTCTTCATCGGTGTCGTGAGCGCTCCGAGGTACTCAAGGGTTTTGGCGTTAGACGCTTTGTGACGCCGTGACGCTGTTTCGAAATCAATCAGCCAATCAGCAGCGATTTTTTTAAACAAAAGATTTTACGATTTGCACAACCGGAAATTTTACGAATCGATTTTCTTTTCAAAAGCAATCAATCAAAATTTCTCATTTTTTTTTAAATTTTGAAAAAAAAAGAGTATTTTTCCAAATTCAGAAAAGCTTATTTTTCTTTCGCCGTCGTCTCACTGACGAGTCCATCGAGAAATGTGAGGCAAGAACCGTCCGTCACTGTCACTGGCATCGATAATTTCAAGTTGGCTTCCAGTGCGCTGAGGGATTTCATTGGAAATTTTTTTGAAATATTACTAAAAACAACTCATTTTGAATTTTTTTTTTTAAATTTCTTAACTTAGCGCTTTACCTCTTTGATTTCAAAATCTCTACCAGGGTTCATTGCGCCGATAAAATGGAACTTGTCATAGACAACCACCAGCTTCGGCGTCTCGTCTCCCTTTTCAGCCAATAGCAGCGTCGGTTCAAGCGTTTTTGACTTGCAGTTCGCGCAGAACTCTAATGATCTTCTTGCAGTACCACCGAGGAATGTTGCAGTGATGATGGAGGATCGTTCCCAGTTTGACCGTGGAGATTTCGTCGAAATGGAGTTCGATGAAGCGATTCCCGACGCTTAAAAGTAATGTTAACTAAATGTACCTTGCCCTTTCAAACCATTATTCCAACTACTATGTTTAGGTTGAGTTTTCAACCAACCCCCCGACGTTTAAAAGTAATGTTAACTAAATGTACCTTGCCTCTTCAAACCATTAAACCAAACCAAACCATCCCGTAAAATCAGCGATTTCAATCAGCGCTTTTTTTTAATAATCTAACACGGGCTTACCTACTAGCGCTTCAGAAGCTTTTCGCTTTATCTAAAAATTTCTAAAATTGTTCAAATTAAGCGTCGAATCCAAACTTTGGAGGCACAACATGGGAAGCAATGTGATTGTAAGCTTAAAGTGAAGGGCTTTCAATTCATCATGGGAAAATAAACGAAGTAAACTGTTCTGCTCTCAGGGAAATCGCTGATTTTGTCAACTTTTTCTTGTTCTAAAATCGCTTTTTGTAGGTTTTATTTTGAAAAGCGTTTTTGACCTGCAGTTGGCGCAGAACTCCAATGATCTTCTTGCAGTACGACTGCGGAATGTTGCAGCGATCATGAAGGACAGTCTTGAATTGCTGAAATCGCTGGAAACAGGTACATGAAGCTTGAAGCGTTTGCTTGAGAATTCATAGAAAGATTTTCTGCCCTTCCAGTCATGAACCTGAAGAGGAAAAAAACTATTTTAAAAAATGCTCAAAAGAGCTTTCGAAATTGAAAAATTCAAAAACTTATCTGTTTGAATTTATTTCTCAAAATTTTATTCGCAATCATCCATTCACAAAATTCGAGAGACAAAGTATCGTAAAGTTCGAATTTTTAAAAAAGTTGTAACGCATTTCTTAATTGTGCTGTATTCGCTGCATAAAATTTAAGAAAAAATGAAATCAGAATCATATTTTCAAAAACCAAAAATTCTAAATTGCATGACAATTCTGTCATGTGTCAATGAATATTTTAGTTTGACCGGAAGTGACCCCCTTGTGGGTAAAGGTCAAGGTCAAAGATATTATTCTATGACAAAATGGAAAATAAAATTCAAATCCTAATTTTGCATGAAACGAAAAGTTATCATGGTTTAAGGGTCTCCCAGGGTCTCCCTTGACCTGTAAATGACCCTTTGACCTCGAAATGAGCTTGCCAGGTCAAGCCGAGGAGGAAGGACCTCCTCAGGAAACCCATCTTCCTCCACAAATAACAGCCTGGCAAAAGGTCACCGGCATTCGGTGCTAGAGATGGGCATCCATTTAGCTTTTAATTATATATTTTCACGAAATTTTCATTTTTATATATTTTTTTTAAATCATCCTGTTATAAGCCGGGCTTGTTCTCGCTATTTGTTACATTATAAATAAGCCAATTGGCCTATATAAGCTCGCTCAATAATATTTAAGAGCCTTCCGCTACTTTGTAGAATCCGTCTATGCGACTCATTGCTGTTTCAAAAAAGTAGCTTTACAAGGCAAGGGCTGTGTGAGTGAAACTTAAGTTGCCCAAATAACAGGACTCACGGTAAAATGTTTTAAAAATGATATTGATTAACTACTAATGTTGTAGTGTAGTTCAAACTGTTCTGAAAACGTGCTCCTAGAAGCCGATATTGTTTTCAACTATAGGTAAAATTAAGCAAATAACTGGTTTAAAGTGGGAGCTTTTTGAAAATATGTTTGTCAGTTTGCTCTCAGTTTCATTCAAATATAATTTTGAGTAATTTAGAGTGGAAAAACAGCGCATAGCAAACTTAGCGTCTCTGAATTAAATCTAATCTACTTCAACATAAAATTATTCTTTTATATTAAAAATGGAGTTTACGTTAACAAAGCAGGGTGTAAAAAATATCTCTTTTTTGGTAACTTCTCATCACCAGCCCTAGATTTGGGCATTTTATTTCTTTTATAACTAAATATGTAACGTAAATATGTTATCTACAAAAACCTTTAACTTTAACTATCTTCAAATTTTTAATCTAATTAATTTTAAGTCTATTTAAGACCTCATTTTTTTTTTACATACAATTTCTAAATGACTTAAAATTAAATAAGACAATCAGAGGCAGAGGTGTTTTATTGTCAAATGTTTGTTTGTTTTATTGTTTGAGAAGATTATTGTAGGACAATAGCTACGAACAGATACAATTATGACTTCGACTTTGTTTTGTTGAAGGCAATAAATGGTCGAGTTGCCATAGCAACCTCCTGGTAACCTTCACCTAAGCCCTGTAATTAAACTTTGATTAAACGCAATTGATTTTATTTATTTGACAATTGACAAATGCAATAGTCAACAAGCACTGAGATTCTTAGGGTAACATTGACGTTTAATTACTGAAGATTGTTTTGGGACTTTTAGACGTTAGATTAAACGCAATTAAAGTTAGTTTAACGTTAGCTTAACTTCTAATTATCATTTCTATCCAAATTGAGACACAAGCTTGGTATTTCAGACCTGGAGTCTGCTGCTGCCTCTAGCTCTATTCCTCATTACCACTCGCTTACAAAGGGCGC
>JAQFYP010003922.1:0-10308 GCA_034694865.1 Bilobella braunerae
TCCGATCCGCCCCCAAAACGGTTTTGCTATGGGTTTTCCCATTAAAAAATTGTCTCTGACTTTGTGTATGCCTGTGTCTTTGTGAGTAGGCTGCACAGTGAGAGGATATGGAGATTATCCAAAAGGCTACCCAATAGCCTTGAAATAATTCTGAAGATTTGCTTACATGTGTGCCAATAATTCTTTCTTAACATACGATTACCCACTCTTTGGTAGCATTTCATAATATCTAATGAAAAATATCCAGAAGAAAAATACCTAGAAAATAATATCTAGGAGAAAATTATCTAGAATGAATAATATTTAGAAGTATTATATCTATCTAGAATTACTAATATCTAGAACCAAGAGATTAAGCAATTAAGTAAGACTAGTACTGAATTGTGATTGAAACTTAATTGCAGTCAGTTAGTTGTGACAATCAGTGACCCTAAAATTTCAACTTTAGTTAATTTTAGTTATGTTTATTTAAGTTAGTTATATAATTTATGTTCTAGTATTAGGTTTATAATATAGGTTAGGTGAACTTGCGATAGGCAAAATTTTAAACTCTACATACAATGCGTCTAGATAGTATTTACTCTAGATATTTTTCATTCCAGATACTTGGCTTATGGATATATTTGTTTTAGATACTATTTTCACGATATCCTTCTTTCAAGATTTTTCTAGATACTTTCCATTATAATAATTATGATAATATGACATGGAACCCACTCTTTTACATTGTGACCAGCCGCTACGCCGGAATGTCAAATAACACTCTAACCACTAAACAACTCATGACCGACCACATTTGCATGCATTATGAAATTCAATTTAAAAGTTTCCCACTCCATAGATCTTCCGTATTCGAGCTCAGTAGACATGGTAGGAAGAGAAATTATGAAAATCAAAATTTTAAAGATAGTAGATGACCGCTCGGTATTATATTTACCGAGCTAGTAGTTACCAGCAACAGTAGACGTCGCCAAACAGAAATTAACTAAGCAGTATCTAATAAGAAAATTTGTTTGTATTGTTATACAAAAACTGTGAAACACGATAGGAGCCCTGGACAGCGACACTATCGCGAATGATACTGCACATCGAAGTAGTAATGAGAGATATATTATCATTATCATTATAGTCAATATTGTTCTTAAAAATTGTCAACTTCCCCGCGTAAGATCCCATAAGAAGTAGCGTTATTTGACCTTCCCGCAGAGCTGCTGGTCAACATTTAAGGGAGTGGGTAGGGATATGGGACGATAAGGACTCATTAGCATACATATATGCTAATGAAGATCGTTTTTTCAATTCTGAAAAGGCTATTGGGAAACCTATGGGCTAAATTACATAGCCTCTGTCAGTATATGCCCAATCTTTTGGTCAAAAATGGTTACGATTTGTTGATTTACTTTAATTTGTCCATATCGCTTTCAAGTAACATAATTACATCTGGGCAGTATCTTTTTGATAGACTACGCATCCTGTGTACAGTTGATATTTTATCGATAACAATTAGAAATCAGTAGATACTATTAGGTTACTATATTTTTTTAAATTAAATATTTTGAAGGCTTGAAAAACAAGTTGGAGAGCTACGAAGATAATGTGAAAAAAAAATTACAAGGTAGTGAAGCCGAGATAGGCGTCGGAAAGCTATCCAGATATTACTTGGTTCTTCATTCAAAATACTAAATTCTAGAAAACGCAAATTTTCATCGCAATCCTAATTATTCTTTTAATGGTAATTATTGTATTAATTGTGATTATGTCGGCCATGACCTGTCTAGTGGTTACTACTGTCACTCTCAACTAGGCATCGAAGAACGTGGGTTCAAATCCCTGATCAGCCGCAAAAACTTCCTAGGTATTTGTTTTCCATCTAAGAAATTGTTTCTCACCTTGTGTATGCTCGTATCTTTGTGATTAGATTGCGCAGTCAGAAGATATGGAAATGATCCACAAGGCTATCCAAAAGCCATGAAACAATTTTGAAAACTGTCCTCATTTGCATACATGAATGCTAATGAGTCCATCTTATCAAATTGCTACCCTTACCAGTTGACCAGGCGCAAAACAGTAATGTCAAATAACGCTTTAACGACCCAGCAACTGATGAAAGACAACAATCCCTAACAGTATGAATTTGAATTTTACAGTTTCCGACTCTCCGGATCTTCCGCGTCCGAGCTCAGTAGAAGTGGGAGAGTACACAAATCATCGTCATAATTATTAAAAAGTGTATTTAAAACAGGTCCAAAAACTTGAAACCACTGTTAGCACTCCTGGGGCTCACACCCGATGAGTTAATTATGTTATAGTTAATGATGAGTTAAGAAAGAGGGTAGAAATGCCGAACAGTAGAATAAAGAACACCAACAATAATCAAAAGTATAATGTAGTAGATTTCATGTACTTTTTGTAAAGGAGGAGCGTTAGTTGACATCCACGCAGAGCGGCTGGTCAACATGTAAGGAAGTGGGTAGGGATATGGAAGGTAGGACTCATTGGCATACTTGTATGCAAATAAAGATCGTCTTCTTAATTTTCACACGACTAGTGGATAACTTATGAACTAATTTTCATATCCTGTGTCCGTGAATGATTAATTCTTTTCGCCAAGAAATGTCCATGTCGCTTTCCGGTAACCATTAGGGCAGTATCGTTTTCGATAGATAACCCATCCTATGTACGGTAGCATTTGAGGATTAATTAGATACTATTAGGTACTATATTGTTTAAATTAATTATTTTTTAGGCTTGTGAAACAAGTTTTGAGAGCTACAAAGAAAATGTAGAGAATGACGAGGCACTGACACATAGGTAGGCGTCGGAAAGCTATCCAGATATTACTTGGTTCTTCATTCAAAATACTAAATTCTAAAATATGCAAATTTTTATTGCAATTATTTTGTTAATTGTAATTATCTTATTAATTGTGATTATGTCGACCATGAGTTGTCCAGTATTTAGAGCGTCTGCCTCTCTTGGTAAACTTGAGAACACGGGTTCAAATCTCCGATCCGCCCCCAAAACGGTTTTGCTATGGGTTTTCCCATTAAAAAATTGTCTCTGACTTTGTGTATGCCTGTGTTTTTGTGATTAGGCTGTACAGTGAGAGCATATGGAGATTATCCAATAGCCTTGAAATAATCCTGAAGATTTGCTTACATGTGTGCCAATAATTCTTTCTTAACATACGATTACCCACAATTTGGTAGCATTTCATAATATCTAATGAAAAATATCTAGGAGAAAATTATCTAGAATGAATAATATTTAGAAGTATTATATTTATCTAGAAATACTAATATCTAGAACCAAGAGATTAAGCAATTAAGTAAGACTACTACTGAATTGTGATTGAAACTTAATTGCAGTCAGTTAGTTGTGACAATCAGTGACCCTAAAATTCCAACTTTAGTTAAGTGTAGTTATGTTTATTTAATTTAGTTGTATAATTTATGTTTTAGTATTAGGTTTATAATCTAGGTCAGGTGAACTTGCGATAGGCAAAATTTTAAACTCTGCATACAATGCGTCTAGATAATATTTACTCTAGATATTTTTCATTCCAGATACTTGGCTTATGGATATATTTCTTCTAGATACTATTTTCTAGATATTTTTCTTCCAAGATTTTTTCTAGATACTTTCCATTATAATAATTATGATAATACGACATGGAACCCACTCTTTTACATTGTGACCAGCCGCTACGCCGGAATGTCAAATAACACTCTAACCACTAAACAACTCATGACCGGCCACATTTGCTAGCATTATGAAATTCAATGTAAAAGTTTCCCACTCTATAGATCTTCCGTATTTGAGCTCAGTAGACATGGTAGGATGAGAAATTATGAAAATCAAAATTTTAATGATAGTAGATGACCGCTCGGTATTATATTTACCGCAAAGAAGCCCGGTCTTCTGTGTAATTTTCTCATAACATTTCTGGTTATCACTCACAGTGAATGTAAATACTTTACATCAGCGTTCTTGTAAAAAAAACATTAAATGATTAACTATAAATAAATAAAATATTAATGATCTTTTGTACACCGAGCGAATCACTCAAAACTGAAAGCCCCATTTGCATCCAAATCTAAATTATTTTGGCAACATCGCATGTAGTCCTTCCACACTACACAACTAATGTGCATAGCCTTTTGTAAAATGCACTAACAATACAAATATCATAGTGCAGTAAAATAAACAAGCTTTGTATTCTTGGGTGACCAGCTCCTTGTGAATCGCACTGTATATACACTATAGCATATGTAAAGTGCCTAACCCCCTACTTGCAAAAATCCAATCTACCGACCCAACATTGCAAAAATTTGTCGTCAGAGAAAAAGTCCTATATAATGTGCAAATTTTTGTTCTCAAATCATCAGTTATCCAAACACTTTCCTTCTTCCACTTTTCACAACTATCTCGCAGCGAACATGTATCGCTTTATCCTCATCTCAACTTTTACCTTGTATCTCCTAATCCTATCTGCTCAAGCCGGGCTTCACTCTGTTACTTCCATTGTCCTCTCCGCTAAAGAAATCAGTGCAATTGAGAAAGATTATAACGCAAAAGTCGCCGAACTAGCCAAAAAAGCGAATACGCCAACAGCGGCGTCCGCTACAGGAGAAGGCGACAAGTCACCAACTCAAAAGAAACAGGAAACCAGCGCTCAACCTCTATTCAACGCTACCGTGGACGCAATAAAAAAGAGCATGGGAGCGTCGGAGTCAAAACCGCGCATTTTTCTATTCGGTGGACAAACCGCGAACGGTGGTTACGCTATCGAGGCAGCAAACATTTTTTTAGACAATAAATACCAAGTAACCTTCGTAGTAATTCCGAGATACAAAACTGAAGTGCTAAAGGAAGAGGGGTCGAACCAAGTGTGGGAGGCGCAATTAATTGCTCTCCAGAAAGCTCATGTGAATACATTAATTGTAGTGGACTTTACAAAAGAACAGGCTTCGAAGAAAGTTACGGATGCAATAAATGAGTACAGGTAAATCACAGTTTATATTACTACTAGAAAACTTTTTTTTAAGTTTTTTTTAAACAAGTTTGAACGTTTAATTTTTAAAAATTTTTTACAAAGTAGTCAAATCAGCCCGTCCTGGCACAGGGGCACCCAAATTGCAATCTTTTTGTCCACGGACGGGCTCGTTTGTCTAAATTAAATGTACTAAAACGTAAATATTTGTTGTTTGATTTTAGAAAAGAGCTTATGAAAGATCACAAAGTTATATACGAGAACCGGGATTCCACTGAAGAGTAAGTCGACAGAAACGATCAAGGAGATAATTCGATTTCGATTATAATTTAACTAATTAATTACCGTACTAATTAGAATTGTATTTATTAATTGGTTGATGTAATTATAATAAAGATTAATTAATAATTTTCAGACGAGTTACAATTCATGCGTTCATGGAATCAGTAACAGAAAAACAGCTCAAGAAAGAATTAGAGTAATGCATTTAAGCAAAATGAAAAGAAAAGGACATATTGTTATAATTATCAAAATGTACAGAACGATTCAGAATGTCCTTTATGCTTAAATTGGTGATAAGTGCCCGTAAACTACCGCCTCACGTTACATTTCAGTAAATTAACTGACAATTTCCAAAAAAAAAAATCATTCTACATTGTGTAACGCTCTGTACATTTTGTAACCAGTTTCTCATTTCTCTTAACAATGTTTTTCCACGTGGCTTCTCTAACTGAATTTGTTTTTTAGCGTACTTTTGGCTGAAGAAGGTGAGGCAATCGCAGAGTAAGTAACATCACACAACTATTATTATTGTAAATATATTTCTAAACATAATTTACCTACAGTTACTACAATTATTGTAATTCTGTTAAATATATTTACCCCAATTATGTTAACTGTAAGCAAATATATTTACCTACATAACCTTGTTCATGCTAATTATGTAAAATATAATTAACTACAGTTACCCCAAATATGTTAAGTATGTTAATCTCAATTACCAAATTCAAATTTGCATTACTCCAGGTTTCTGGAGGCTAAACTGGAATTGAGCCAGTGTGTTGTAATCGACGCCATCGTCGCCGCCGGCTACGAGGACGATCATGAAAATCTAAAAAAACACGTTTTCCGCCGCCCTATGGCTCAAGCAATTACCAAGTATTTCAATACTAAAAAGAGCAAAGACGTGATTACTGGCTCGTATGACCTGCTCTCCAACACCACAATGGAGAGCGGATACTACCACGTGTCCAAGGATGGCAAAATGACGGTAACTCTCATACCACACTCTCACATTCCCGATTTCATGGTCCTCATTACCGTCCCGAGAGAGTCGGTCATGGCCCTTGAGTCTACTTTGACGGGTCACGGGAGCGGGTCGTTGGCGGTAACCCCAGACGTCGCCTACCAATACAGAAAGACAAGCATGTACCTAACAGTGTACGTCGACAAGGCATATCCCGGTGTGTCCATGGCACAGTGCATCGATGCCGAGACAAGCAAGCGCACGCGCAACAACAATGATATAAAGCAAGACCCTAAAGACGCGGATACATTGAAGAAGTTTATAGAGGAACTAAGGAACGCAGAAAACAATTATAAGAAAGACAACGACGTCGGCGGATTTCTGCATCTTGATTTTCCTGAAACCGTTGAAAATTCCGTGGCATATATCGCTGGAATCGGGGAACTTGACGAAAAATCAGAAGTACTAAATTCAGTCTGTATTCGCAAGGTAACCACGAATACCAAATACCTGGATTTCGGCGCATACGTAAACATGCTTGCGAAACGTAGCGAGTAGTAACGCCACTTCTCTGGCTCCAGCCTGTCTGGTCACAGCCTCTCCCAAATGCTCCCATTTTCAATTTAACGATTTGAACATTTGTATCATTGGCATTAATTAACTTGTAATTTCTGAAATAAAAATTTGCTCCCTGAAAATTTATTGACTTTCTTATTATAAAAGCGGTATTTTTCAAAGAGTAAACTAATTAATTCAAAACCAACATTAATAGAAAAAAAATTAACTTTTAAATAAGTAGTAAGCTTTTCTTTAAACTTGCTATTTAAAACCAAACAAGCCCGTCCTAGCACAACAGGAGGAATTTAATTTTAATGTCTACTTTTGCTCCTGTCCAGGGATGTGAGACTATCAAAAATTACGGCTATAAAAATGACCATTTTTAATTATCATGCCTTTTTTCTGCAAACAAATTACAAAAGTCATTTAAGGAGGAGAAACAATAACTCTAGTAAAATTGTAAATGCAAAATAATATAAAGCTCAAATTTACTCTATGCATAGAGTTGAGGACAGTTAATTAATGAGCTTAATTAATTATTAACTAATTAACTAATCAAGGTTGTTAATAACCTATTTGTCAACCATATTTGTGTAACATTTCTGTTTTAAATTCTGAAAATTAGAATGTGCTGTGCTGTGATGTGTGAGACTACTTAGCAATTAACTAAATAACCTTCATAACTTAATTGTGCAGATAGTTAACGTTCTACAAAAGCGCATTATCCATCTGAGCCTAAAATTCCGATGCAAGGGACAATTGTTCACAAATTGATTTTTCTTCCTCTCGACTAACGACCAGTAAATCTATGCAGTATGTGCACCTTAATGAGAAAACAATATGTAACGCAATTAACTTAACAATCTTAAAAGTAAAGTCAATTAGAACACCGTTAGAGAAAATAATAATATAATAAAACGTGTGGAACTCGAATACACATAAAGGTGATTTATGAAAGAAGTGTAGGAATGTGGATTTGTAACTTAACCTAACAGATGATGGACATAACGACATGATAGGTTGGTCTTCAAGTTGTTTGAACTTGTTACCGCTCTTGGTCTTCAACAGTAAAGATTTGGATAGCTACCTATCTATGTCCATATGTCGCTCCCGATAGTTCCTATCCTTTTATGGTGGATGGTTTTCTTTATTTTTTTGATAGCAATTAGAAATATTTAGAAACTGGAGGTAAGATGCTTTTTTAGTTTTTTATTTTCTTCACCTTGGAAAATAAGTTATAGAGCTACAAAGAAATTATAGAAAACCACGAGGCAGTGACGCCGAGAGAAGCGCTGTAAAGCTATCCAGATATTACTTGATTTTCCATTCAAATTACTAAATTCTAGAATATGCAAAAAAAAAATTGCAATCGCAATTATTGTGTTAGTTGTAATTATCCTCCTAATTGTGGTTGTCCACTTAATTCTAATTATCCACTTAACGACAATAAGTATATACGACTGTATATAGCCATGAACAGTAAGTAATTAAAGTTATGCTTACAATGTAGCATAAGAATGTAGAAATGTAGAATGTAGAAATGTTACAATGTAGAGCAATATTACATGCAGGTATGGCAAGCCAGTAGAATACAATACCTTAGTTTTACACCATCATATTGTCCTAATTATGAAAACAATAATATGTAGGCGTTACATGCAAACAGTTGGCATACGCCCAATTAATTGTAATATTACTGCTGGAGCACTTTACTAACAATCAGATTTTGAATCCAGAAATTCAAATTGTAGTTCTCGGTTTTAGTTGTCTCTACTTTTGTTTTCTCGGTTATAGTCATTCTCGGTTTATGTCGTTCTCGGTTTTTATTTTTCCACGGCTGACATTAAGCCGTGGCATTGTGGTATCTTTCAGCATTACAAACACATTTTACATTTTGTGTTAGGCTGCCCTGTAGAAGTAGAATGCCAAAGGGGCGGTTCGACACAAACTTGAAAGTGTTACCAAATCCTCCATCTCACTGGGAGTCCATGAGATAAATAAATAATTGACCCCGTAAGGGGTCATGGTCGCTATAAGATGCTTATAGATAAAACACATTTCACTGGGAAATCTCACATGAAAATGTATAAACTGAATTTTTTTTTAAAGATTTCGACTTTCTTAGAAAAAAAAATGTTTCAATATTAGAATTTTTTCTAAATTTCTCTAATGATTCCGAATACTATGCATCGATCAAACTCCCTTTACGTCGCGTAGAGTGACCCACCATGAGTAGCGGGGCTGTTTTTTATTTCCTGAAAGTTTCTTCAAGTTTTTTTTTTCAAATTTTAGTCATCTTTAGTGTATCTAAAAAAATTTCATTATTATATTTTTTTCAAATCTATCTAGTAGATAAATCTACGTCGTACCTTCTTAAGCTTGTGTGACGTGCGCTATTAGAAAAAAATTAAGACTCCTTTCACGTGGCGTGGGGTGACCCACCATGAATGGTGGGGCTGTTTTTCTTTTTCATAAAGTTTTCTCAAGTTTTTTTGAATTTAGTTATCTATTAAGTATCTAAAAAATAGTTGTTATATTTTTTCAAAATTAATCTAGTAGATAAATCTGCGTTATACCTTCATAGGCTTGTGTGACGTGCGCTATTAGAAAAAAAATTACTCGTGGCTTCCCCCATACAAAAAAATTAACATTTAGGGTTACAATGAAGATTGAAAAATATATCCCTCCCAATCTATACCACACAGCAAATATAAGTATTATATTATAATAATCTTATATAAATATTATAATAAATTGACTAAACTAAATAAGTAAACAACAGTCAACCACTGTCAGTAATTTTACTAATTAATAATCATACCTTATTTGGTTAAATGTTTAAAACCATTTTAATAGTTATTGGCTAACCTATGGGCTTTTAAATAATATTAGATTAAACATAACAAACAAATTATACAAATTTAATAACACTATTTCAAAATAATTAAATACGAGTAAAATGAGGTTTATAAATGTGCATTAGTTGTTCAGTAACGCATTAAGAAAGACGGGTAGAATTACGGACTTGCAGAGTAAAGGATATTAATCATCATAATGCGGTTTTGTAGATTCGATATACCTTAATGCTAATTACAGTGACTATGCTATTACTAATAGACAAATTTACTAAACAATTTTTGTCATAATTGTTTGTTTGTTGAAATATTTGAACTTATTGTTAACAGCAGTAACAAATACTAGAGCTTCTGTACGGTCATTTGCTAACGGTGAAACTTAAAGGTTTGTCTTATTGGCAACCTCTGATTTGTAATAATTCATTATTGTATGTGGTGAAACAAAATACTTGAATTTGAACGTCACTTTTGTGTCGCTGTCATTATTGTCTCTACTCTTACTCTTAGTAAATGACCGTATGGCATTGCTCCTATCTTGCGTAAGGTAAAATCATTTTTCAGTTTATCAATAACAACTACAAATAAACCGTTGCAAACGCACGTAACCAGTAGCGTCTTGTACTCAAGCATAAATGGGGGTCATTTAGGGGGTCATA
>JAQFYP010003923.1:0-10306 GCA_034694865.1 Bilobella braunerae
TTCGCCGACTAGCTCCAGCAACAGTGCCCCGAACTCGAGCAGTCTCTCCCACTACCGCTGCCGAGCTACGCCGGATCTTGGAGCCACCGCTCTTCGCCGCCATGACCCCGAGATGCCGGAACATGTCAAACGACGTCCCTAACCAAAGATGACCTACAGACGACGACCAATCAGCCCACCAGCCGAAAGTCACCACGCCAAAGATGACGACCATTTGCGCAAAGAACGACGAAAAATCCCAAATGATGATGACCCCGCCAAGAGGAAGGAGACGACGACCAATCCTGTAAAAGGATGATGAGGATGACCCAAATGCGGCAAAAATGAGCCACCGTTGAAGCCTAAAGACGACCTTCCACCCAGGGAAGAAAATTACCCCGAGATGACCATTACTATACCGCCGACGACCAAACCCCGAGGACGATGACCGTTTGCCGATTTGACGATGCCAGGAGGCCGATGACCTTACAGAGGACGACCAGAGCCATGTTGATGATGACGCCGAAGGTCCAATACCTTCTTGATGACGCTGTGAGCTATTGCTCTTTCCCTCATGCCCCCACCCCGAAGACGTCGCCGAGCCGCCGCCGCCATGGAGAGCCGTGAGCCTGAGGGACCAGGCTCAATCCAAGGAGGAGGCCTTGTCACGATCACGATGCCAACGACCTCGTCGACACCGCGATCGCGACAGTAGGTTATGTAGTTATTAGTCACACATTATTGCAGACGTGTGTCTGCCTAGTTTAGTCCTTATCAGTTTTGTCATGTTTGTCGTGTTGTCAGAGATTGTTGTCCGTCGACCTTGTCCTTGTGACCACTGCTATAAATAGCAGTGGCAGTCAGTTTGTTCTTGGTCAGTCGGGTTTTGTCTATCGTCTTGTCTGGCCGTTTGCCATGTCGACGTTTCCCCACTTTGACCCCACTTGACCTTGTCACCCCTAGTCATAGCTCTTGCAAATAAAGTTATTTGCATTCGCCATTATCGTCGTGTCTTGTCCAGCGTTCATTGCCAAGCAAGTCGTCGTGTCCACTCTACCATTGAGCGCATCACCCACGGCACAGTCGACCCCGCCGAGAGTTCACGGTGGCACAGGAGGTGCCCGTGACAATATTATATTAGTTTTACATTAATTAGTGGTTGACATTTATGTTTAATTTTTTTCATAGATTTTTCAAATTTTCGAAAAAATTTAGGGCTCTTTAGGATAAAAAGTTCTCGAGAAAAACAACGAGTCATTCGAGGATGTATTCTGTCTCCATTTTTGAAAATTTTGAAAACTAATTTTTTTTTAAACACAAGTGTACTCAAAAACATTCCTTACGAAAGCTCATATTAGCTGGTAAAAGACATTACAATACACTTTTTTTTTTTACAAAAATACTGTTTTGAAAACTTACACAGTAATGTTAGATTACTATTAAATGCTAAAATTTCTGTTTAATTTAAAACTTTTGTTGTAGAAAAAACGACACCAAAGCTCTCGGATAAAGTGTTCTACGGGATATACGCGATTGTAAGTGTTATCAATTTCTGTTTTTTAGCATTTTTAATCATTTCTTATAACATATGACCGCGTAATATCTAACACCTTTTTGTGTTGCTGCAGTTGAGAATAATTATAAGAAGTATTAAATACTAAAACCAATGAAAGGAATACCATAATGTAAATTTTGAAATTATTTTGTCGTAGAAAGTTACAAATAAACCACATGGAATGTCTCAAAGATCATTTTCAGGAAAGCGATGCTAAAAAGATCGAAGCTGAGTTATCCCTATATAAAGAAAATATCTTCTACTCCAACGACGGTGTGTTACTCCTAGTCTCAGCGAACCATCAAAAGGATGGAAATGCTTACGCTTACATCAGCACTGAAACTGGTGCGTCAAGGATTTTCTCAGCGTTTAGGTTCATTGAAAAGAAAAAATAACAGGAAAACAACCAATACAGAGCAAACAGGGGCGTAGCTCTATAGCCACGCCGTCGCAATTAAAGACCTTGACAAAATTTGTAATATTAAAAGTTGGCGGGGTTGGCCTAGTGGTTCTGAGCTTCTATTTCTCTCCACTAGCCAGCATGAGAACGGGGGATTAAATCCTCCGAATAGCCACAAAAAATCTTCACTGTTGGGTTTGTCCTAAAGGAATTACCTTGCCTCTGACGTTTGTGTATCTCCGTATCTACCTGATTAGAATACACAGTCAGAGGATATGGAAACTACCCGATAGGTTTACCAATGGTTTTGTGAGAATTCAGAAGACTGCCCTCATTCGCATAGAGTCACCTGCGGCTAACAGGCAAAAGCTACGGCCGTACCTGTTATCAGGTTGGAGTCCTCGGCCTTTGTGCTTTAGGCAACAAAGGCCTAAACAAAATTCCGCGTAAGATAGCGGAATGTTACCGATAGTCTGTTGTGCCTGCTTGATGACAACAACTGTGCTAATGAGCTCCTTCCCTACCAAATCCCTAAATATCCTGATAAACCCGTTTGCCTGTTTAGAGTAACTCATTTTTAATTTGGCATCTTTTGTTTTAGTTGTTGATCTAAATTATGAAATGCCTTTTGTTGGGATTCATGCCCAGGATGGGTAAGTTTACTCATTTTTACTTTTATTTTGTACTATATTCATTGTTGATTGCTAATCCTTATTCTAATCCGATCACAGTTTGTCTTCATCACTGCACCGCACCGAGGTGAAACTGTGGTGACAAATTGTAATTGGATTGGAACTTACCAAACTTATACATTTTTTGTTCTTTATCAATACCGAGAAAACCAAAACCGAGAACTACCATAACCGAAAAAACCGATATTATTGTCATGGGCCTTTTTCGGTTTAGGTTTCTCGGTTTTGATTTTCTCGGTACTAACCTGCTATCAAATTTTAATATAAAGTTTAGCAAAATAGTTTTGCATATGGTTAGATTTAATTGAAGGGGGAGAGGGTATACTTGATTTTAAAATTTTCAAACAAATTGCTTCGCAAGTGGAATAACTATGTTGTCAACTTTTTACAACTGTACCTGAAATTTAGAAAAGTTAGGTTTTAGAAGTAAAAAAAAAAATTAAAAATTAAACATTAAGCAACCTACCCTCCAACATTCTACTTCTCATGGCTTATACAAGCTTTCCAAAAGTAGATTGTAGGATATCCTTTTGCACAAAGTTCAAATCATCTTCAATCAAATCCAACCTTAGCACAGTGCACAGGGAAAAACAACTTTAAATTCGCACATCTTTTATTTAGTGTTCTAGAAGTATCCCAAATGAAAGGGAAAGATGGCAAACCCGTGAATATCAATATTAATCAAGAAGTCTAAAAACTGATTGCAAACAAACCGAAATATTTATACATGGGGAAAGACGAGACGATGCACTGCTTCGAATGTGTTACCAACATAGGGGAAAAAAGTTTTACAGTTTTTCACAGCAGCATACCTAGTAAGCATAAAATTAATTTATATTTAATACTAGAAGAATAGCCCGTCCTAGGACAGGGGTTACCGATATAAATTTTTACAATTTTCAATTAAATTAAATTCATTCAGGCAGCACCAGCAACATTCAAACTTTAATTAATGAAATTCTTTAACGCAAATTAACTAATTAAGATATTAATTATATTATATATAATATATATTATATTTAATTAATTTCCTAGCTATTTAAAATTGTTACTCAGATTCAGCGTACATTTAATCCATTGATTACACGTTAAACTTGATTTCAAAACGTTTATTTTTTATTTCATTATTAAACAGAGTAAGCGAACCGAAAACTACTTAAGATATGACTTACCTTAAATCTAGCCTACATCAACGTTGTTAGGGGGTCACTTGGGGTCCTCCAATCCACTTTGGCCCTCAAATGACCTTCAAAACGACCCCTTGTCCTCAAGAATATCATTCTATTACAACGTGAAAAATGAACCTCACAAAAGTTGTTGGCCTTATGAAGGGGAACAAGATTTGTATTAAACACTTTTCTCCGTGGCCTAAATTTGCATGAAACAAAAACGTATAATGATCCTGATTACCCTAGACCCATCATTCACCCGAAAATGGCCCCTTGACCTCTGAAAAGCCTTTACACACTAAAGTGGACTCTCGGCGTTGCCAAATACAATACTATATAATAATCTAATTTTTTCCTCAACTTGTTTCTGTACAGTTTGGGTTCATAATAATTATTTATTAAAATTGATTGATATTTCAACTAACGTTTGAACTTACTCATGTATATTTCTTTAAAAAAAACCCGACTTTTCTTTAAGGTCAACGCAAAATAATTACCCCTGTTGTACAAACTTTCCTGGGTTATGTTTACAACGCTCGGTAACTAACTAATAAAACTACTTTAAGTGCCTTGATTTCAATTTTTGTTTAATAATAAAAACAGAACTAACGGCGTCGAGTTTACTTCTGGGTGAGTTTGCTCAATAGTGAGTATAATCGCTAGGGAGTAAATTTGTTTATGAAATAAATATGTTTTAAACTGGGTTTACACAGGAGCATTCAAGTTACGCGAACACTTAGCGATATCACGCTTAACCTCCAAAAAAATGGAAAACATGCTCTAGGAGGCAAAAAAGAAAATGCAAATATGCTCATTGGCATAAAAGACAATTTAGGAAAAATTTGTGATTTAGGAAAGAGAGATACGAAGAGCATTATTGCTTACTACTCACTCTATAAGGCTAAGTTGTCACATCGACATCGATCGTAATCATTTGTAACAAAAGCATTATTAATTTTTTTACTGCTATTTGATATTCGCCGTTGGCCTTGTCAACGTGCTTGTGCTAGTGAGTGGTGTGAGTGGACTGGGAAGTTGAGAAGCGTGAGGCAAGGGAGGTTCTGCTGAGCAGTGAACGTGGGGTTGAGCACCGAAGAGCCTCTGCTTAGGCAGAGCCTGAACACCACCCTACGCATACTCACCCAAGCTCAGCCTCCACAACCTAACTTTCCAGGCTTCCACTCGCCGCTACAACACCACCACTTTTGTTGTGCTTGTCCTGGGACTTGAACCCGGAACTGTCCAAACTGGGAGAAGGACTCAAACCCCCGGACTTCGGGTCGTGGACTCATATTAATTTTTACATGATGAAAATGTTAATTTAAGCCTAATCTAGCCCTACACCCTAACCTGACCCGCGCATGTAAACTTAAGAATCCCATCTTATTTGAAAGGATTCCATGCCCGTAAAGGAGCGTAATGTTACGGATAGTCTGTTGATTCTGCTTAATGACAACATCTATGCTAATGAGCTCCTTCCCTACCAAATCCCTACCCTCTCATTTACATGTTGACCATCCGCTCTGCGGGAATGTCAAATAACACTCCTTTACTTTTTATGCATCTATCTTGAAAACTTACACAATTAATTTGTATAACCACAGTTAATTTTGTCATTGAGAATTCAATACCAAAAACAAAATATTCCGGACATTTGAAAGGCGAGGGGTAAGACCATACTTTATGCTCTAAATTTTGTACTCAAAAGGTATTTTGTATTTGAAAAGGGTGCGCTAATTCCTGAGACTTATTTTAGATGGATTACCATTACGAAAGTAGTCGTTGACGAGGTGGAAGAAAAGATCGAAACAAAAACAAATAATAATAAACAAACCTCCATAATATTGTCCCGGGCACCTCCTGTGCCACCGTGAACTCTCGGCGGGGTCGACTGCTGTGGGTGATGCGCTCAATGGTAGAGTGGACACGACGACTTGCTTGGCAAATGTACGCTGGACAACGACAAACGACGAATGACAAGTGCAAATAATTTTATTTGCACGACTCTAAGACTAGGGATAACAAAGTGGGTGGGGTCAACAAAGGTCAACGGTGGGGCCAAGTCGTCGACATGGCAAAAGGCCAGAGGTCTGAACAAGACAAATGAACGAATGACGACTGACCAGGACTAACCTCTAACGCACTACTATTTATAGTAGTGGACAAACACAAGGTCGAACACACCAACGAACTCTGACAAAATGACAAACAGATAAACTGATAAAGAACTACAACTACGCAGACACACGTCTGCAAATATGTGTGACTAAGCTACATAACCTAATCGTCGCGTCCAAGGGGTCATCGACTTCTTGGGCGTGACAATATACTTCTCATGTCTATTTTCGGAATATTTTGCATTGTTGTCATATTTTCGGAATATTTGTTGGCGGTGTTGGCCTAGTGGTTAGAACGTCTGTTTTTCTCCACTTAGTCATCAGGGGTTTCAAATCTTTTGATCAGCCACAAAAATTGTTCACTGTTGGCTTTGTCTTTAAGGAATAACCTTGCCTCTGACCTGGTGTACGTCCGTATTTACGTAAATAGCATACACAAACAGAAGGTATGAAAATTACCAGATAGGTTTCACAATAGTCTCAAGGTAATCCTAAAGACTGCCCTCATTTGCAAGGAGTCACCTGCGGTCAGGGATCCGCAGGTGGCTATAATTCCGTTCTGCAGGGTCACAGAAATGGGCACTTTCTCTAATATTTCTGCTCAACTTTTTGCTTCCCTCTACAAAATAAATTACCGTGAACAAAATTTTCATTTTAATTTATAATTATTTGTTTAATTATAATAATTTGGTAATTTATTTTGTTGAGCGAAGCAAAAAGTTGAGCAGAAATAGTGGAAAAAGTGCCCATTTCTGTGACCCTGCAGAACGAATTACAGCCATCTGCGGATCCCTGCCTGCGGTTATCAGACGAAAACTACGGCCGTACCTCACGTTAGGTTGGTGTTCTTCCTTGTAGGCCCGTATAACAGCGGTATGTTACGAAAAGTCAGCTGTACCTGCTTGATGACAACATCTATGCTAATGAGCTCCTTCCCTACCATTTTCATACCCTCTCCTTTACATGTTGACCATCTGCTCAGCGGGAATTTCAAATAACGCCTCTTTACCTTTACCTTTTTGAATTTGAAAATTTGCATTCTTATTCCTCATTGGTTACCGCGTAGTATTTTTTCGAGGCTAACATTTATACAAATGAACTGCAAAAGAAAGTGTATTTTTTGAGGCGGGAATGTGATAAATTTTGACATTAATTACGTTCAACTTGATTTACACAACTTTTGCAAAAGCTTCCGCTCACTAAACTATTTTAAAGTTTTGAATTTGGCGATTTCTCTCCCAACTCCTTTTGATTCACCAGAAAGTGTAGATCAAAAACAAAATTGAAAAGTGAGTTGGCAGTTGGGTGGGCGGTATCAATGATCAACGTTTCGCATAAACTGAAGTAGTTTTAGAGGGAATTAGTAGCGCCTAATACGATTTGAAACACATGTGAGAACAGTAGTAATTTTTAATGCCACAAGATCACTTGACACTGCTCAAATCTTGCAAATCGTACAATCTTGCATTTTAATTCCACATGTTTCACAGTGCAATAATGAAACTTCCATTACCCAAATTGAATTTTGCAAAAAAAAAAAAGGAAATGATTTTCTATTCCATATAGAAACTAGGAAAAACACTTGCAAAATGTAGGAAATCAACTTTGCTTGTCAACCTGCCAAGGGCAAAAATCATGTACAAACAGAAACTATTGAAACAAATCATTATGAACATTGGACAGGTTGACTTTAGTGTTCATGTGTATTTAATGTAAGTGTACGTAATGTTAATATTAATAAATTTATTAATAAATAAATAGTTTTTGTGTTTGTGTGCACTTCAATTATAGCATCCTGCGTACTGCGTAATGTTGCCTTATCCGTTTTCTGCCCAACACGAAATTGGAACCACTTCTACTTGCGTGGTTCCATTGTGAGAAAAAATTGGCAAATTATTTATTCATTATTTATGCGTAATTTATTCACAAGTATATTTTATTTAGCTTTAAATCCCGAGTGTTAAATTGAATTCAAGTAAATTAAATTGTCAAATTGTGTTTTTATAAGTTAAACTCTAATAGAATCCTAGTTAGTTCATTATCACAAAATTTAAAACTGGCTTGATATTTTGTGTTTTTAATTTTGTTTTTACTCGATGTCTATCTCCTTCACGAAGTAGGCAAACCACGGGCACCATATACAGTCAGGGAGGAACGATCCGCATGCTTCTTCCAAATACTTCTCCACGTAGACCACTTGAGCGTCACAAACTTCGATATTATCAGCTCGTAAGATAATTGGCGAGTTTGGATCTGCAACAAATTTTGATAGATAATTAATAGTAAGCTATGAGCCTAAAATCCGCCCGTCCTAGGACAGGTTTGTTTTGTTATTACAACTGAATTAAAAATGCACTCCCTCATTGCGAAGAAAAAATGTTTTTGTGTTCCAACACCCCTCCCCCTACCCCCTTTTTGCCACGCACGCACGCTCCCGCTTTTATTAACATAGATACACTTTATAGGTGATACTATTAAGTAGCTAAACCCTTGCTAGGAGAAAAAATTTTATATTTAAAAGTGTGCATTAGGAGCGATGCACATCTCTAGCGTTTATTAGAGTGCGGGGAGTTTTTGTGTGACCGAAATGAGAGTGGCTCACTTTGGAGATGTTCCCTTCCCTTACGCAAACAAACAACACGATTGACTACTCCACACAGTTACGAGGTTAGGTTAGGGTTAGCGTAACCCTAACCCTAACCTCGTATAAAAAATTTGACATTTATTAAGTAGAATTACCTATATGGAAACTCCATCCCGGATTGTAGGGCGCAGGACTCTTGATAATTGTTCCATAGAACGTATAGCCGTAGGCATCCTCGACTTCGCCCGCGACAATTTTCCTTGCCAGATCAACTGTTTTTGGATCGGTGATTTCTATCACAAATTCGTGATCGGTGACAGTATTTTTTGTGATAAAATATGCAGCGAATGCAGTTTCCAAGTGGGAAAGGGCGACGATGCAACAGAGGGTGATTAGCTTCATGTCAAAATTAGGCAGTAACACCTCAATATCCCTTGACGGTTATCTGCTACTTAATTTTCCTCGAAACGGGTTTCTCTCACACTTGATCCTAGGTTTTGCTTTTCTACAATTGAGCTAATTGATTGACTGTATTATAAATATTGTATATTATTAATAGTACTTGTTATAAATAATAATTGGTAAACGCACCCAGTCCGTTTAGTTCCCAAGCACACAGTGTACACGATTTTTTAGAAAAGACATTTGTTTTGAAATTTCTTTGGTTTATTTCCTGGGTCAAATTTCAATTGTTATGTGCTATTGTTTTTAGCTACTAAGAATTTATTTATAATTTTATTAGACCAACCACCTCGAAGGATTACTTCCTCAAAATTGGCTTCCTACATTTTGCTTGACCCTAATTCCATCTGCAAAACAAATTCCTAGTCATGTGACCGCATTTGATAGCCACCCTAACCTTTGGCCACATTGACCACTGGTGGTCACCAAAGGTCAATGTGGCAAAATCAAATATGTAAACAAACGTTGCCAATCGATCCAAAACACAAAGAAAATGTTGAAAAACAACATTTCAGGAACATAAATTTCAGCAACATCAATAAATCGCGCGATTGATTACATTTTTTTTTACTTACCAGTGGCCATATATTTAAAAAGAATGGATTTTTGGGAGGGTTACGTTTTTAAGTTTTTGAACAATTTTTGGGTTTTTTTTAAATAAAAAAAATCCATATACACATGCCGAAATCTCAGAATAAAATTTCGACGTATTATCTCAAATGAAATAAAAATGTGGATATGCATAACAAAATAGATTTAAATTTGGGAGAACGTATCTCTCAATTTTTACTTCAAAGATGCGACAGTACGACAAAGTTTTGATCAAAATTATAAATAAGAAATTCTTGAAAATGTATGTTTGGCCTATTTAGTATTTTAGAAATATCAACAATTAAATTAATATAACCACTGTTTTCTAGAACATGTCAATTTAAGTACTACTAGACAAAAAATCTGGTTCCAGATAAGTAATATTGAACAACAAACTTGCTCCTTATATGTTTAATGGACAAGAATTTGGCTTCGAAATAAGTAATATTACACAAAAATCTGGCTTGAATTAAATAGTATTAGACGAAAATTTGGCTTCGGATAAGTAATACTACACAAAAATCTGGCTTTGGATAAGTAATATTACACAAAAATCTGGCTTTGGATAAATAATATTAGACAAAAATTTGGCTTCGGATAAATAACAATGGACAACAAACTTGCTTCTGATAGGTAATAATTGGACAAGAATCTGGCTTGAATTAAATAGTATTAGACGTAAATTTGGCTTCGGATAAGTAATACTACACAAAAATCTGGCTTTGGATAAGTAATATTACACAAAAATCTGGCTTTG
>JAQFYP010003924.1:0-10306 GCA_034694865.1 Bilobella braunerae
TTTGGCTGGCCACTGTAGCACCCTGGGTGATCAACGTCTTGAACATTTCCTCAATTGTCTGTTCTGGCTTGTGGGCTATGGGTGGGTTAACTTCGTTACCAGTTTCCTCAGTAGAGTGCTCGGGCTTGTGGACTTTGGGCGGGTTAGCTTCATCACCAGTTCCGGTCTATATTTCTTCCGCCGGACGTTTCTTCCCAGTGTCTTAATGAGGGTCAGGAAGAGCTTGGAAGGAAAGCTTTGATTGTTTCAGTTGTGCAGGGCTTGGGCTTCCTTGTGGTGACCGTGACAGGTTCGGCATCTGAGAGGATAGCTGATATTGTGGTATCTCGCTGTGCTGAATTGAATCCGCCGTGTCACGAACTGGAGAGTGCAAAGTTGATATGGCGTTTCAGTGTCGTCTAATTCGGGCAATACCTTCTGGAAAGCTTGCGAAATTGACACTTTCCTTGAAAACTTCTCCCGAAAATCACTAAACTTAAGAAATTAGTTGTAACCAAAATATCGTCTCCTTTTTAAAAATTTCACCAAAATTTTAAGATATCCAACTCTCAAGAAAGTACTATGGTTAAGGGAAAAGTATGGAGTAGTGGAAGTCCGATTGCTTCATGAAGAAGAAATTTACCGTTATTTCCCATACCAACACATTGAATTTTAGGAATTAGATTAAGAAAAGTTTTTGAAAGTTACTCTATTTTTTTTTTAAAGTTTAGACGCCGAAAATATTTATTTTTACATTAAACGATATCACAATTTAAGGTGAGTTTGTGATTTGAGAAAATATATGAAAAAAAGTAGTTCTTCTATTCAATCATTGTTAAATCTGGTTTGAGAACTTGCTGATTATCTGAAGTTCCATTTCGAAGTTTACAAGTTTTAATTTGTTCCTTAATCTATTCTAGAAATATGCCAAATGATAATGCAGGTCTAGAGGTTGTTGAAACCAAAATTCATAACTTTCAAGAATCCCAATCAAAGAAACGAAAGAAAGGGATTCTCTTAGATTGATGGTTTCTAGTATCACGGATGATTTGAGAAAACCAAACGTATTAGATTGGCTTAAAACCCAAGCGACGCCGTAATGGCAGTGATTTTCTCGTGCAAAAAACTCCAAGTATAGTTAACAAAGCGCATATAGTCTATTGGAAGACAAATTTCTTGCCAGTTTTAGGTCAATCAAAGTGGTGTTTGTTGCCTAAATTTTAGAGGTGATCTCAAAATAGAACATTACGTCGAAAAACTCGTGGATATTGACCGTGTTGATATTGATTATTTTATGACGCGTTTATATAACACAACAAACGACTTTTACCAAATGACTGCGGGTGAGCTCCACGAATGCGCGTGTTACAATTAACTGAAACTGGAAAAAGTTAATTTTTCTCATGGAAATGCGCGTGTGATATCAGAGATTAAAAGTGGGATCTGACTGAGTTGAGAAAAAAAGAGAACTTTAATTGTATTCTGTCTCTTTACATACAGATCTTCATAAGCAAAATTTCATTCCACAATATCAAAATAATTCTCACATTTCTCACAAATTAATTCGCGCATGGGTGGAGCTCAGCCGCTGCTACTTGGTAAAAGTCGTTTATTTTGTTGTATGAACGCGTCATAAACGTTGGTCAGGCTACGCGTGTTCACTGTTACCTTAATTCATAATATTAAAGAATATCTCCTCCATCTCCTTATACGCGAAAATACAATTTTATCATGATTTTTATCTTACGGATAGTAATTGTTTAAAAGTCAATCAAACATTTACATAGAAATTTGTTAACCCTGAAAGAAAAACCTGATAAACTTAAATGCCATGCTAAATTGTTTATGTAATAATTTATGATCTAGATCGTTGTACCTGTGTAACTATCTACCTAAACTATTAATAATATTATTAATTATTATTAATATGACTAAACTCATTATAATTGTTAGGTAAGAATACTATACATCTATTTTTCCGTTTATAGACAAAATGATTAGTTGTTACGCAGCGGTCATAAACAAACTTACCAACCAAATTTCCTACACGGGTTTAATTATCTATCAAATAAAAAATCAATTGCGGCGTCTTTTACAGTAGTAAAGAAGTTTGGTATGAGAATTATTCAACGTCAAAAAATTACTACTTTCTACATTAAAGGAAGCACACATACTGCAATCATTCCACATAGGTGCCAATAGCATGTTATGTACATCACTAGCATTTGGAAACTAAAAGTTAATTCAATGTCACACGAATAAAATCGAAACATAAAATCATTCCCTTGTTAATTCGCTACCATCATTAGTAGTCTAATTAAAGTTTCTGAATTGTAATTAGATCTAACAGCAAGAGAAAAAACCTTGGAAATTTTGTGTGTATTATTAGTACGTGTAGAATCAATTCATGTTTTAAAATTTTAGTCCCAAGAACCAGGCTCAGGTTTTTCCTGACAACATAATTATGTTAAAGATTGAAATTAACACAAAATTTGAGACAGATTTGAACGAGCCAGGCTTCGCGTCGTGTCACCGTCATAGCATTTTGGCTTATAAAACGATTTAAAAAATTCAGAAAAAACTATAACAAAATAACGCAACAAAAACCACTCCTCCACTTTCCGCAAAGTCAAAACCATGGCTCTTTCTACCTTTCTTATTCTTTCTGTTCTTATTTCTCTGGGCAGCGCGCAAGTTGACATTGAAATAAATACTCAAAATTTGAGCCATGCCTTACAGAAGCTTGAAATGAAGCTTGTGAAGTGGGTGGGAGATGCTCTGGGAACGCTCTTTCTTAATATTTTTTACACTGCTGAAATTCTAGCAGCCTTGGTAATGAATACTATCTTTGAATTACCATATATTTTATGGAAGTTGGGAAATGGTATTCTGAAAATTCCTGCTGTCACGGACCTCATAAACCAGGCGTGTGCGATGGGAGACTATAACTGTAACGACGGAATTAATGTAAGTTTTATCTACATCTTTTTGCTGTAGAAATTATTGTTTTCTGGTGTCTTTTTAATTAGAAATCATAATTAAACAAAAATCAAAAATACAATACACGCCTTTCTAATTCGTATTCGTGTGACATACAAAAATATTTTTGAGAGCCGACTGAGTATAGTTTTTTTTTTATAAATTGCGTAATTGAGAACATTAAATTGGGCTAAATTGCATCCGTTAAAATGTATTATAAACAACTTTGAGACAAATGTTGAAAGCAATGTTAATTTTCCATCTTGTTTGTGCAGGTACTAACGCTGAACATTACGGTTACCGGCGGGACAGGGGAATCAGCATTGTGCATTGCGATGGAAGACACAGATTCTATTCCGTGAGTTGTCAAAGGAACAAAAATTGGTTTTTATAAAGAAACTAAATTTGAACATTGTTTTAGGGGTGTGGCCGTTATTGCCTTCGATGATGCTCTGTGCGTAGGTTCCGATCTCTCAACCGTGATTGGTGCAGATTCGTTGCAAGCGGATACGATTGTTGGCAGCTTTGGTGGGAAGGGGTTCTTGTTTTGCCAATTGGAAGCGGACTGTGCCCTCTACATTTACGACACTCATCAAAATGTTCTCAACTTTAACCAAACGGTGTCAAGCTCGAAATGAGTCAAAACCAATGAAAATTTTATTTTTGCGTGATCATTTAACCCTTGAAACACTTTCGGCTAAAAATTATTGTAACTGTAATAATTCGACACATAATATTGGCTAGTTTTCTGTAATCGAAAAATCAAATATTCCATGGTAGAAAAGTAGCTCTTGTCAAAAGTGTAAATAAAATTAATTCGTGTTCCTTTTCACTTAACCATTGCAAATTAAAACGTTATTAAAAGCTACGAAACATTTAATTTAAATCTCGTCTCAAGTCACGCTTATAGAATGCCGCTTGTATCTATTAAGTAAACATGTAAGCGTGCAGCTAATGGGGCAGCGAGGACTGGTAAGTAAATATTAAGTTAATAACTATACTATAAATAAGCATGAAAAAGCTACCTTGCACTATTATACTAGGAAGGCGGAGGTTACAATTCTAATTGTAAATAATCAATCTCCAATCATAAACAGATGACGGAAAATATTACTCTGCGGGGCAACGCCATACACCCCATTTTACTATTGAACAAGAGATACAAATATTAGTGTTGCATATTGATTGTCATTAAGAAGGTGTCTAGTTCAATTAAATTGAATTTGCAGTCAAAAGCGGAAGGCAAAACTAAGTACCTTAGCTAGGCAACAATCATTGAAAATAATGAAACTATAAATTTGACCAGGCAAACAACGTTCCTGGAAAAATTGTGATTGGAATGGGATAACAGTTTTGCATTTTGTGGTTCCCAATTTTTTTTGTTTCAATATTATGTTGTTCCTAATTATGTTGATGAAGCAAACTAGCCAACTCACTGAGAAGCTGGATGATACGGTTGCCGGAATTAAACAAAATATAAACTATGCAATATATGCAATTGAATACCTAAAATTTGAGTTTCGAAATGGCGTTGTAAGTTCAAAAAACTGATAAATATAACAGGGATATATCAGTTCTAGACATTTTTTAATGTCTCGCTGAAAATATTAAAATGTTCAGGGTTGGTATGGAAATTAACATATACCCACAATAATTGCGCTGAAGTTCTGAAAATTGATAAAGCGAGAAAAAACGATCAACGGTTATGCAGTAAACGTTGTGGAAACAGGCTGCAAGATTTAGATTTAGAAATGCTACTGAGAAAAATCGGGCAATAATTGGGCAATACCAGTTGGAGCTAAAGAGGAATGCAGAAGACCATAGAAAAGCCATAGATGTGGAATTTATAGATACGCGCTTCAATAGGATACCAGACTGCACTTAAAATTGAAAACGAGACAAAGTCTGGTTTCTGTGTATTCACGAGACGTTGTTTTAAGATGTTACCGCAAGCGCAACGCTGTTCACCAAAATATTAACCAAAGAATATATGTCGTAGAGTATTTTTTTTAGCAACCGGGAATATTAGCAAGGGCAGACCCAAAATATACACTAGTTTAGCGTTTAAACATTGATAATGTAACCACATAACTCACCATGACAACATTTTTGCTTCAACTAGGCAAAGCTGTTGTCGTACTGCGTAATTAACAAAGTATCTTTGGATCTCGCCGTCAAAATCAAGAGTATTTGTAAGAATTTAGCATTGCACCGAGTTAATTTTTTTTGTTAGACGTAATGCACTGAAGTTACATACAATGCTTGTAATTGGGTCGTGTGATATCAGGCGATTTATTCACAAAAGCAACATTGTGCAACCAATTTTGTACATTACTCTTCTAAGAAGTACCCGTGAGGCTCGCTGTGCTATTTAGGGTAACCATACTTCCGTTTTCAACAAAAAGGCAGTACTCGTCAAGTATGCAAAATGCTGAAAGTTGTGCAGGGTCAACTAGAACTAAGGCATTTTGGGTTGGTCCTCGATGAATTTCAATGCTAACATCGCTAAAATATTTTTGTACGTTAGAGCAACTACCTCCAGTGCAACGGAGATAGTGTTTCACGGCTCCCGGCTCTTTTTCGGCACCGGCTCGGCTCTTTAGTAAAAGTGGGTGCCGTACTCCCGGCTCCGACTCCGGCTCTCGCATGTTTTGGGAGCCGGGTGCCGTTTATATTTCGGCTCCGACTCCGACTCCCGACCTTATCAAAGAGCCGGGTGCCGGCTACTCTATTTCAATTCTATTTTCTGAGAAAATAATCACTTCAATTTGTGCATCTGGTCATTTTTACGGTATAGTTCAGACAATTAACTCTTTGGCTTTTCAAATTTTTAAACTTTCATTGTAGTAGCAATAAAAGTTATTCATTTTCTTGCTAAAAACGCTTTTTACTTCCTTAAATTAAACTTACTTTTACTTAATTTATCCGAAACACAAAGTTGTGTTTCGTAACACTAACACTAACTTATTTATCTTTTTTTTGTTTCTGTCTTAAAAATAGGATTCAATCATTAGCATCAAACCATTTTTGCATATGAATAATTTGCATACTATGAAATTTTTTTAGAAAAGAATGTTTGTTCCCAAAAAACGGTATTTCTCAGATTAACGATTTTTACAAGTAACAATACTTTTACAATTAGACGTAAAGTAATTATTTTGACCCAATATATGAAAATCATATACTCCAAAACCATGTACCTATACTAAACAAAATTCCGACTCCGGGAGCCGCGGCTCCCGACTCGGCTACGGCTCCGACTCGGCACTTCGCAAAATCCGGGTGCCGGACCGGCGGCTCCGACTCGGCACTTGAAGTATTTGGGAGCCGGGAGTCGACTTCGGCTCCGGCTCCGGCTCGGCTCTTTTGCAAAGAGCCGGAGCCGTGAAACACTAAACGGAGAGGTACTTGAGAAAACAAGTTGCGTTGGTAGCAGTCTAAACGGTTCACAGCAATTACAAGGACACCGCTAAAAGGAAAATTTACTTTATAACACAATTGATTTTCAGCACATACAAATACTCAGACCAAACAATATAAAATAGTCGTGTCACCACTTACGAAGTTGACTGTTCGGTATATATGTAGCAGCTGACGTATCCGTTTGACCCAACTTGCAACGTCACCGTCTGAAACAATCAAATACACATCACATAGCAAGAAATACATATTGCAGACAAACAAGTCCGTCATAGGACAATTCCTCCTAATAGTCTTCGGCCAAAAATTAAATACTCACGTATAATAATATCCTATGTCAAGAACTGGTAAACTCATCAACCAATTCTTTTTTGCGCTTTTATTCTATTTTTTTTTCATTACAAAATTTCGTGGATTTTTTTGGAGATTCAAAATTTTAGTAGGATAAAATATATATGGAAAAAAACCTTTTTTATTCAATTACAAAAATTTCAGAAAATACAATTTTAAACAAAAGTAGAATTGTTTGGCTATGGAATGCGAAATTATCCCCTAATTAGAACTGCCAAAAAACACATTCAACTGAGGAAATTGTCACTAAATTTATAAAGGTAGTCTAGTATTCAATTTTTGACTCAATTGAGCTAAAGTTGCAAAAACTACTTACGGGACATTGCTGTAGATTTACTGTGGAACCCAGCCCGCTTCTCATGCCGAACATGTTGTTAATTGTTTTTTGGAGAGTAGTTAGAATTGAGTTTAACTGGTTGAAGAAATTCCCAAGTAAAGGATTATTGAAAAGATCTTCCGGCTGCAGAGCAATTACCTGCGACAAGCAAATGGTCAGAAAAATATAAGTTACAAAACCCATGTTGAAAGCGGTTGATTTAATTGACAATTGGCAATGCCCTAGTCAACATGGACTGAGATTCTTAGGTACATATTTGATTACTAGAATTAATTTGGGACTTAATACTATTTACTAGTTTATGTAATGTGAGTATACTTGCAGTTACTAGTAAAATATTTTTACGACTGAAATTTAAAATTAGGCTTAAAACTATAATAACACATCCGCTACCAACCAGCATTCTTTTTTGTTAAAAGTTTGATAACTAAAATTTTGTTATAAAATTATCCTAGCACCGTATATTGCATATATATACTTAGAGTTCAGATCAATAGTTTTTATATTTAGAACTGCACATAAACATATGTAAGGCTTTGTATTGAACCGTTGACTGTGAAGTGATAGCAAAACTGTTGATGAGTTCGCCAACGTCGTTTAAATGGACTGCACATAGGAATGTACTCTTTTCTCCTTCGTTCGAAGTGCAGAGTTCCAGAGCATGGGTCAAGGAAATGGATTTTCCACAGAGCTTGCATTTTTGTCGGAGAACTCCACGAGATTGATCCACTCACCCTTACCGTGTTCGTGTTCAGGCGTAGTTATGCAATACTATTAACCGCATATCTCGGTAGTGACATTTTTTATGTGGAACTTGGCGCCAAAATCAGATTTTGCAAGTCTTTGTAATGACAATGAGGCATAGGAGTTGACGGTTGGTGGAGTATACCATTAGGTTTCAGGTCTAGGTTAAATAGTTTTGACCTAAACCGGAACCCTGCTAAAACATAAATATATAAATATGATTTCTGCCGTAATGCATGGCTTTGTTTTCCCCTTAAGGAATTCTTTCACAACTGACGCTTTGTATGTCCATACCTTATTTTTTAGTACTTTGTTTCTGCTAAACAAAAAAAACGTAATTTTTCTGGAAAAGTTTAAAAGAACTAATTGACCAACTTTTAAGAATGGTTAGAGAAAATGATGGCATTGTTTACATCATGTGTTGAATATGGCTTACGCAAAAGGTCAAATAATTGATTGATTGATAGTTTAGTATGCACAATCAGAGGATCTTAAAATGATAAAGACACTTTTCAATTCGCAAAATTTTTTTTTTTAAATACACTCATTGTCACAGATCTATGCTAATGAATCCTTCCCAGTAATATCCCCGCAATATCTCCTTTCTTTTACCTTCCCATATATGTTGATCCCCGGTTAAGCGGGAAGGCGCAAATAACACATTTTTTCTAGATTGGAAATTTGTATTTGTTTTTTTAAATATAAAATATTAAGGTAATATCACACTTATTAGTTGTCGTTATTCTTATAGCCGTACTTTAACAAAACAAGTTTGCGTGCGTGAAATAAAAATTCAAAAAAATGAATGAAATAAAGCATACCTACCCTTACTAAAACACCCCGATTGACTCCTGTAGATGAGCATTTTATGAAAATATTGTCGGGAAAACTTCAATTTTCATAAAACAAAAATTGCAAATTAAGCTCCGTCTTAAGACGGGCTCGTTTTGCTAGCGTACTATAATGGTAAATTGCTAACGGTTTATGTAATAAAAGTCAATATTTTGTGTTAGAAATCCCAACACATGATGTACCATGCTCTGAAATCTAGTTATTATTTATTCATTTTACATTGAATACTCCAAATGAGATTCTAGACGGGAAGATACACATTCTTCAAGTATTGAGTGCTTATATATACTTCATTCGTATCTCGCTAACTAGAAAATCCTGTCGTCTTTTATGGAGGGGAATTTTCACAAACGCTACCTTGCTGAAACTAATGTAAATTTTCTCAAAAGTGCTGAATTTAGCATTGAATTTTCCCACAAGGTTCTAGTCAGGTAAGTGCCTATTTATCAAGCATTGAGTACGAACACACATATTCTACCAAATTTAAGAGGATTTTCAAGGATGAAGTCTAAAATAAGGGTTGTATTAAATGCTATTCAGAATTTCAATTTCTTTACGATTCTAGTCTGGTAGGTAATTTTTTGTATTTATTAACTGGTGAACTTGCTTCATTTCAATTTGGCAACGTAACAGTGACGCTGCGTTTTCGGGAAAAGAAAATATGAGGCAAAACTCTCAATTTGGCGGCATCGAAGATGGCCGGGTATATTTTAGTGGTATGCGTCGCCAACGTGGGGCTGGATTGGGTGGAATATTTGGAAGGTTGGCCCGTTACCTGATTTCATTTTTAAAGCGGTTTGTTTTACCCCACGCGGCTTCTGCAGTTGGAGCTATTGCGTCAGACATTGTAACTAAAAAGTAACCGTGAAAGTCAGCAATTAAAGAGCACGGGAAAATAGCCATAAAAAGAGCTGGAAGTGACATTTTCAATCAATCTGGTTCCGGCAAGCGCAGGAAGAAGTCCACTCATGTCACATCTCCACAAAAAAAGAAACGCAAGAAAGCTGTTGTTATTTCAACTCCAGAAGGACGGTTCCTATTTTAAAATGAAGCCTTCAAGTAAATTACCTTACACATTTATTCGATCAGAAACACAACTTTTTTATGAGCCCCAGTAGTTTATACCTACGCATCTCGAGCATTACCCAATCACATCGATTACCGACCAAAATTCACCACTTGAATTCTTTCTACAATCAATTGACACACAATGTATTGATTTAAACGAGACAAAATTGTTCATCAATGCCAAAATTGTTAAACAAGATGGAACAGACTTTGCCGCAGAAATTGGGATTTCAAAGATAAACAACACATTGCATTCAATGTTTCAACAAGTGGCAATGTACCTAAATGAAGTTTTAAATGCTCCTGCCTCAAATCAATATGCAGTACGAAGTTATTTGGATACGTTGCTAAGTTTCAACAAAGAATACAAAAAATCTCAAGCCCAATGTGCCCTGTACTTTAAGGATGTTGACCCAGCCAATAATGATGTAACAAAGAGGATGGATTAAAACAGCGATTTCAAATTACAAAAGCAAGCAAAGTGTTTGAAATGGTTGAAAGACCGTTTTGCGATATTTTTATGCAAAACAAGTACTTGATTCCTGGAGTCGACATGCGCATTTCATTTGTGCGATC
>JAQFYP010003925.1:0-10305 GCA_034694865.1 Bilobella braunerae
TTCGAATAATTTTAAATGCAACTTTATCTAAGTGCTCAGACTCAAGTTACAATTTTTTATTCTAGTGCTACTTCATAATATGTTTATTCTCGGGAGTTCCATGGGCTACGGCCCGCAGGGAATTGATGGCTTAAATAAAAAAAAAAATAATAAAAAAAAAAGTAAACTTTCTCATCTGGAAACCAATATACAAAAACATTATATAGGCTATTAATATTTAAGCCTGATTTATTTTACCACCACAAGCGTTGATTGGCATGACATTTATATAGTATTTATATGTATTTTTTTATAAACATGGTTTGGCCGACTCGAATCGAAAGAAATATTAATTCATGTTTTTTATATTCAAGAATAAATTAATGTTTTACTTACAAAGCTCAACAATTTGAACAACAAAAACTAATGTTGATTTATAAAATTTCACACGAAGTGGGCTTCGTGTGATCATATTTGAGCTATAAAGCCAGTTAATAGAACTAAAAGTATTATAGTATAGTAATAACGAAATGAAAACTAAAAAAATTATTGCTATTTTTTGTTTTTAATTAATATTGGAGATTTAGAATAAAGCTCCAGATAAAATTTTCTTCATTCTAGTACGAGCTTGAAACTTTTATGCCATGAGTTAGGGCTACCGCTGTAAATTGGCGATGTAGAATTTCAACGGTAAATTATAATTATTACGTTCGAATTTTAAACTTTAGAAAACAACACCTAGTTTTCATAATATTGAACAATATGATTTATTGCAATTTTAGGTACTAGAAGTCCGGATTTCTTTGACCAGTTACGTCTTAGTTATTAGTTCATATTAGTGTAAAAATGAGCAAGATGGAATTCAACCATTCAATCACTGCTATCGATGTCTGCAGTAACCGTTGTAGCCACATTCGCCACATCCTGTATTATATCCTAGCTATAAATAGTTTAGGTCTTATATACTAGGTTGTATAGTTATATTTTAACTAACTTGCTTACCCTAGATAAAAAATTGTTTTGTTCAACGCAGAAACATAAATAACTGGGACTCTGGAACTGAAAAATTTAACATAGAATTTTCACACAATTGTTTCAACGTATTTGTAATTGTTGTGCAATAATTATAAGCGGTATGTTTCTGTTGTGAGACATTACATTACATTACAAACAAAAAATTTAAGTTTGAAACAAATTGGACAGTTGTTAAGCATGCATTACTCAATACGTTAAATTGAATTGCGTACTTCCAATCTAAACTTAAATTTTAAATTTTAAAGTTAAATTTTTAGAAGCCTTATCAGATTTAGCCAACCAAAAAAACACTTATCAATTATAATTCCAATTGTTGGACCGTTTGGGCACTTGCATCTGCCTTTTTCGCGTGTTAAACGTAAATAAATTTGTTATAAAATCATGCAAATTAAAAAAAAACATAACGACAACTGCTTATTTTAGTATTGCTCAATTAGCTGAAAACCCCTGTCTTTTCACTATATCTCTGGTCACTACACAGGCAATTTTCATGATATTTTTAAACTTTAAAGTTTTGTATTTTGAGAACTTTGGTGATACTAGACACACTTACAGTTGTAAAAGTTTCCTTGGCAAAAATGAAAAAAAAAACAAGCCCAAACGCAACAGTAGAACAAACAACATCATTAAAACATTAATCATTTATGGGCTGATCACACAAAAAAAACTATGTAGAGCAAAATGATAATTTGACATTCCGATCGATGAAATTACTTTCATTAGCTCAGATTTCTAGTTTTCTCAAGTTAAAAGATTCGAAAAGCAGAAACTCATACTGACTCACATTCTTTACGGTCACAGGTAGCGTGGGCTGCTCTTGTCGGACCTTAGATACCTCAAACAGAAGCGTTAGACAACAGTCCTAATATTTTTTGAAATGCGAATTCAAGTTGTGACAATTATCTCGGAGTTTTCAACGCTGAAGTTTGTAGTCGGGCAAAAACGAGTTAGCAGCACCAAAGTGATCGCAGCGAATGACATGTTGAAAAATTAGGATTTGGTTTCGAGTTAAGTTGCTACTAAGATGCTACGCTGACTTAGAATATTTTCAAATGTTAGAATTGCAATTTGGCCGACAAGTCAAAGTTATAATATCTTATGAAATATAATAAATTTTAGTATTAAATTAGTATTTTTTTTTAGAATATTCGAACCTGATGGAATCCTTCTCATTTAAGAAAAGCAACAAGTATTTAAAATTCGTTTTAATTAAGTACGCCAAGGTTTGACTGTCAGGGAATTTATACATATAAAACATTTAATAAATATGGTCATGCTGCAATTGCAAGAAATCTTAATATATTATCCTTAGTTCAAGACTAATTAATAATTAACTGGCAAAACTCAACATTTCCAAAAGCATTACATAATTTGAATTAAAAAACTTTCAACGAACATGAGAACATTCAAAAAAATACGTTTAAAGGCATTTAGTTTTAGACGTTTTAAAGGCAATAGGCGTTTAAAAAAGTAGTGAATGAGCATTAATATATATTGCGTAAATTCCGAAAAGAAATTTTTAAAGAACCCAAGGTATTTGAGGCGAATCAAAAATCTTGTAAATAGAACTATAGAACGTTGTTTTTGTAATATTTTTTGTTTTCACCTTTGAAATCTGAGACTAAATTTGTGCTTTGTCACCTTTTTTTTAGTAAATATTCCTTGTAATTTAACTTAATTATGAAGTATCAAGAGAACGCTTTTTTCCAGCTTTGTCTAACCGGCACCCCATTCCTATGTTATTGGGTAGGAATCTGTCAATTCAGCACCTCAAAAACTTGCCATTAAAAACATGAGGCGGCGAGGCTCTGCCTTGATAGACCACTATCAAGTAGTTATACGAACTGTACAAAGCTGTATGAAAACTCGCCAATTGTGATTTAGTCTGTGAAGAATTATTTCTTGCAAAAGTGCAATGTGTTATATAAAACAGCTATCCAAAAATGTAGAGTTTGGATGCATAAACGTTTACGTTGTTATTTATTTAAACAAAACACTGATTAATTAGGCATTTCCCAGCTTCGACATTGATCAGCTATTGCAGCCTTTTTGAAAGGAACAGAACTGGTTGCTGTGCTTTGGATCTATTCTTCACAATTTCTGCTTCTAATGGCTTCCACATTTTTTTTGAGCTCGCATCTGCTTGAGCTGGTAAAACTACTTTAGCATTTTCCGTTTTGAAAAGAAACATTTGGAAATTCCATATGGAGACTTCGGATGATGGTTCCAATGCAACAAAAGCTATCTCTGTGACATCTTTATTTAGCAACTGAAAACAAATACACAAAATTGAGCTAATAATAAAGTTTTGGTTTAGGTTTATAAAAAAATACTTACTGTTAGTTAAAATGGCGTTATAGTGAAGGCACAAACTAATTTTTTTTACTACGTGAGGTTAGGTTAAGAAAATTGTTAACTCTAAATGTTAAGGATTAAATGGCCAAAATTAGATTTTACTAAAATTAACAAGTATTTTTACTGAACATGACAAAATCAAAAACATGAAGCAGCCCACGACTCGTAGTCCGAGGGGCTAAGACCCTTTGTCCTAGCTTGGGTAGGTGCCGAGATCGAATCTCGGCAGCCGCATTAAAAAAGTGAGTGGTGTGATAGTGGTGAGTGGAAGACTCGACAGTTGCAGTCGTGGAGGGTGGGTTTGAGCTGGTATGCGAAAAACAAGGTTCGGCCTCTGCCTCACCAGATGCCCTTCGGTAGTGAGACAGTTTTTAATTGAACGGCCTCTTTCAGCCAAAAGGGAGGGTGTTCCCGAAAAATGGAAACGAAAAAAATGATGAAGCGATTGACAGCGATTTTAGACAATGCAAAGGATTTTAATTAAACTAAAAATTTTGCATGTCAACTGTACATTAACCATGTAAATAATAGGATAAATATATTAATAGTAATGTGTGGGATTGCAAAGCATTAGCGTCTTGGTTTGGCCTCTTTAGGTATAAGAGGCACCGTGGTCTCGTGGTAACACGAGCAACCTTACCTTTTGCTTTGCCGAGATCGAATCCCCGGTCCCCCCTTTTTTTTCCTTTTTCCCACAACGCTTCAAATGTCGATACCAAACCCCAAATAGTTGTAGTTTTAATAATGTAGAGTAGAATAGTCCTACTATAGTAGCACAATATGAATGTCCTAACAATTAGACAATTAAAGATAATTAGGTGACTTGGGTTCTTGGCGGAGCGATGTCCAGTTTGTCCAGAGGGAGAATTCCTGGAAGATGCTGGAGGTTGGCCGTCTTGAATCCAAGTGCCGTCCCTCTTCTCTTCCTCGCCTGTGCTACGTAGGAAAATGTGCTGCATAGTTGCAGGTGATGGGGAGAAGAGGGAAAACTTGAGGAAAATTTCCACTGTGGAAGTGTGCTGCGGGGCGGTGGCGTCTGTGGCTTATAGCCACAAGATTTTTTCACAGTAGGCTTGGCTTCTGCATCACGACAGGGCATTCTACACACCGACATCATTTACAACCATGATGGCGCCCCTGCCCATTGGTAAAAACTTGTGAGAAACTGGCTTGACTCAAAAATCCCTAATCGTTGGATCTGCAGAGGTGGCCCTATTGCTTAGCTCAAGATTTTGCACCATTGCATTTTTTTGATTTTGGCTACATGAGGCAGAAGATTTTTTTGCCACCAGGAGCCCAAACACAATTAAATTTGCAAAATCGTGCTACCCAGTTAAAACGATGTTGATTTCGATATGCTTATGAGGTTTGAAAAGGGTTTTTACAACAGACTTGACGAGTGTTGGCAAGAAAATTTACAACACTTTAAATATTTACGTTAAATTATGCTATCTTTGTAACTAATTAATTGTCATTCAATGAATCAAGTGAATGTTTAATTAATGTTTCCGCAAAATTGATTTTTCCTAATTACAAAAAAAAATCGATTTAAATATTTTTCCTGCTTAGCAAGTCTTTAATAAAGCATACTGGTGAGAAGGGGGAGTGTGACTAGTGCGTAACAATAAACAACAATAATTTCAATTTTTTAAGTTATTCATTCTCCACAGTAATTTGTTGTTGTTGCTGTTTATTGATAAAGCGCTCCTTACGGACTTGCGTCCATGGAACGGGAATTTAAGTTTCACATTGTTTCTGAAGCTATTTAAATAAAACTAATTGATTCAAACACTATTATGTCTTACTACACACCTACACCTACCTTAACGTAAACTTAATATTATACCTAACCTACTCCTAATATTAAAACTTAAAATTCATTAAATTCGAGAGACCCTTTTTTTTCTTTTTTTTTTCATTTTTTAAAATTTGGAAATACAGTGAAAATATTCGTTGAAAACAATCTTATTACTTAGACAATGTTGGTAGAAGAATTGATTGAATTTGTTTTGGCAGTTTTCTTATTCATTAAATAAAACTTGCAAAGCAACATGAAAATTCCGATTCCAATTCCGGTGGTGGCGGACCCAAGGATGATCACGGTGGGAGTGGAAGAGTCATTGGGGACGGATATTGTGGGTGGTGTGGTGGCAAGGCTCTTTTGAATTTTCTCCAGCTCCCGTTCATGTTGGTATTTGATGACCCTGATTGCGAGGTCCACGTCTTTTTCAGTGATTACTCCTTTCGGAAAATCTTCGGAAATCTTGTCCAAAGTCCTTTCGACTCCTGCGAATGCAGTTCCCTCTCCACAGTAATTGCTTTATTTTTGTCTGCACGTTCATTCATCCGTCCGTGTTTCGCAATTGCACTTCAAAACTATAGACTATGCTACAACTATTGTCTACCGGACCAGCCTTTACCGTAAACGGTCCTATAAGGACTAGACAGGAGTTCAACACATCGTTCGAGACACATGTGTTAAGGGGACATGAGTCATGCACTCACCTACCCCACCCACCCACTATCCCCTAGGTTATCATACATTTAAGGACTTCAGTTCTAGGTTGCAATGAAACAACATCTCTCTTGTGGAGCTCCGCGATCGTTGTTTATTTAGCCCTCTTTAGGGCATTAGGAGGTCACAGGGTTATCTCAGCATCTAGGTCTGTACAGTAGGGCATCGGAGGTCACCTAAGAGAGACATTGTGCATCGTTGGGAGGATTAGCAGCGTCTTCCAGCGTCCTCATAGCCCCTCACACTTCCAGCGCACTAGACAAGGAATAGGGGCCCAAGATATTGCGGAATGCTGCAGTACGCTAGATGCTTGTGAAATACTGGAACAAACGTATGACGTAAGAAGTATAAACTGAAATACTTGCCCAAGCCAAAGGTATTTGAAGTAGTGAAAGGAATTTTAATTGATGACTAATCGAAATCAAGAGTGACAACCACCGGAAGTGATTTGACACCACCACCGTGACCGCAGAATCGATCGCTACACAAAATCAAGCGACATTGACCCAACAGGAGAGTATAATCACTCTAAAAGCTTCGGGATCAAATCTTGAAGTGCCGCAGTACAACAACGCTCAACCCGAATTAACAAAATTCGCTGCAAGAGGAAGCAATCGCTACACGAAATTAATCGGTATTGGCGCAAGAGAAGCCAAATCACTTCACAAACCTCGAGGTCAAATCTTGAAGTGCCACACCACAACAACGCTCAAACCGAATACCAAAATTTGCTGCAAGTGGAAGCAATCAATACATAAAATTAACCGACATAGACCCAACAGGAGTCTAATCACTTCACAAACTTCGGGGTTAACTCTTGGAGTGCCACACCACAACACCGCTCACACCGAATATCAAAATCCGCTGCAAGTGAAAGCGATCGCTACACAAAATCAAGCCTCTCTTTTACTGCCACACCCTAAGGATATCCATTGATTGGAAGTCCTATCCTCTCCTACCGTATCCTTAGGATATTCATTAAACAAAAGAGAAAATCCGCTTACTTCTCGCATTATAGGAGACTGTCACCCGACATGCATAGAAAAGACAAGTGGCTCCGAAAACATATTTGTCCTCGAAGTCTGTTTATGGAAGATGGAGCATGACACAATGCGAAATGAAAATTGATCAATTAAACACAAATAGAGCAAATGCTCTGTTTGACATAAGAAATTCATCTCCGTTTTGGAATACAATTAAATTTAGCAGGAAACAATCAGATACGCGAAAAAATTCAATCTCACAAGTGGAATGGCATAATCACTTCAAGGAAGTCTTTGATCCTCCAAATCAGCGCTGCTTTAATCCTCTATGTTTCTCTGGCAATGCGAGAAAAGACGAAATTCTAGATGCTGCGGTGAACATCTTTGAGGTGAAGCTAACAATAAAAAAACTGAAATCAGCCAAGGCCCCAGGGTTTGATCTAATTCCGAATGAAATCTGGAAGTTCCTGGAGGGCGATTCTCTTGCTTTACTAGCTGAATTGTTCCAAAAATCATGGAGTCCGAAACAGAGCCAAAAACTATCCGGCATAACACCGTCCTATATCATTGCTAAACACTGTGCTGAAACAGTTTACCACTATCTTAGTCAACTGTTTTAATAGCTGAATGAGGAAACACAAGAAGCTCTCAAAATTTCAAGCTGGGTTCCAACGAGGAAAGGTTACACAAGATCTATATATGTTCTCTCAGCTTTAATCCAAAAACAGCTTGTAAAAGGAGAAAAGCTCTACGCCTGTTTTGTGGATCTTCGGCAAGCATTCGGCACTCCTAACAACAATTTACTCTGGGGCTGTCTCTTAGAGTAGGGTGTATCGGAACAATTTGTTAAAGTATGCAGAAGCCTCTATGCTCAACCTGCAACTTAAATCTGTACGGAAACTGGGCTTACTGAAGAAATCAATATAACGAAAGGAGTACTCCAAGGAGAATCGGCCAGCCCTTCATTAGTTAACATGTTTATTGAATGCCTGTTGAGAAACTATGATTCGTGCCATATAGCAGGAGTTAAGATCTTATCTATTCTTGGGCATCATTTGCTCTATGCTGACGACCTTGTTATTTTGCCGCTCTCGAGAGAAATTTTACAGGAGAAGAAAAATCTGGCCTCAAACTTCTTCTACTCAAAAGCACTAGAAGTCAACTTAAACAAGACGCAAGTAGTTGTTTTTAGCAAAACCGGAAGGAAGCCTTAGCTAGACTGCTTCAAATGGAGGAAAAATCCTATCCAAACAGTCAAGAGTTATGAATACCTCGGTGTCATATTCTTTTCAAATAGAAAGTGAGTGGAACAGGCCACAATGGCCGTAAGTAAGTACCACGCAGCATCAGCCACCCTACGCAATATGGTTCGCACTCCAAGTATTATCCTTATCTCTCACCAAGAAACTCTTAAGCCCCATTCACATAGGGCGTGAAACTGCAACTGCAGAATGCAAAACCGTTTTGCAGTCGGTAGTCGCCAAAGTCAAGCCACACTACAGCTACAAATTGACGCTGCGACATTTTGTCGCGACTGCATGAGAAGTGTAGTTGATCCGAGTCAACTTCACTTTTCTTGCCGTAGCGGTAGGAACTGCAGAATTGCGGCTGCCAGTGTGACTTGGACAGCAGCAACTGCAAAAATGCTTCACTTGTAGCTGACTGCAAATGCCGCTCATTGCGCAGCTTCAAGTTTGTAGCTAAATAATGCAGTGTGAATTCAAAACTACCGACTGCAAAACGGTTTTGCAGTCTGCAGTTGCAGTTTGACGCCCTATGTGAACGGGGCTTTAGACTCAATCCTTCTTGCCACTACACTATATGGTGCGGGAGTTTGGGGTTTGACACACTCCGAGCAACTCGAAGCAACTCAGCAACGCTGCCTAAAGCAATGGATGGGTCTCCCCATAAATACTCCCATAAGTTCTTTCTGAGCATCGAAAGAGGCATAGCGCACGTGAAGCTATCTGTGGCAAAACTTGGATACTTTTTCTGGCTAAGACGGATGGGTGCAAAAGCGGGCAGCCTGCTAAACGCAACTTCAAAAGGATGCTGCTCAACCTAACTCTGATACAGAGAACTGGTGTACTCAGATGCGTGAACTTCTCTCTACCGTTGGACTTCTCTGGATTTGGGACCTAAACAGCCACAATGTCTCCCAGAGAAATCAAAAGCTATTTCTGTCAAGAATGAGAACGTACCTCTGCGCTAGTGATAATGCTGCAGCCAAGAGGTCTACTACTATACCGCACTACAAAGACATGGTAAAATCTGACTTTGGAACCAAGTTCTATCTCAAGTCTTCCCTACCGAGGTATGCGGTTAATCGGATTGCACAGTTACGCCTGTCTAGAAATTTGGTACTGAACATACGCGACTGGATTAATCTTGGAGAGTTCTCTCAGAAAAAATGCAAGTACTGCGGTGAATCACTCTCACTAACTCCTGCACTTGAGCATTGCGCAGCTAGCGAAGGAGAAAGAAAGGCATTCCTATGTGCCGCCCAAGCAGACGACGCTGGAGAAGTCATCAACCGCTTCGCAAGCTCGCCCCAGTCAGTGGTCCAATACAAAGCCTTACATATATATATATGTGTAATTCAATCTCTAAATATACTAAGGAAATCTAAACGTTTAACAAACGAATATGCTGAGTGTGCCATTTTAATTCTAATTTTAATTATACGGTTTATATTTTAGCCTAAGTTAGTTATTTATGAATAAATAATTTATTAATTAAGTATATAAAAACAAACATTAGTAAAGCACAGTTCCAAAACAAATCTAGTAAACAGGCAGGTAACCTAAGAATCTCAGTCCTCGTTGACCAGGGCATTTGCCAATTGTCAAATAAATAAATCATCATTAAACTACAGTGAAGGCCTTTTTACACATGCATGAACCTCAGCTATCTCTCCCCAAGTATCTTATATAGGCTTAATAGTAACAACTAAAGTCTACCGCTCATTAAAATTGGTAGCTATGTTTTTTGTAGGAAACTGTTTTGTAGTTTGTTGTTACGTGTTTCTCAATTTTTTTAGAGATACTAAACAGTTCCAAAAACTCTACCGGCATAATTGTGCATTAGCCTTTGTTTTAGCTCAAAAAAATAACAAAATTACCATAACTTATTGTCATTATATTAACACAAATTATAAATAACAAAATACAGTAAAAGTAATAGTTAGTTAGAAGCCCATGGCCTGTAGTCCAGGGGGTTAGGACACTTGTCCTAGCTTGGGTGTTCGGGGTTCGATTCCCCGCAAGTGCGGAGCGAGCACAGAAAAAAAGTGTTTGGTGTGTGTAGTGGTGAGTGGAGGCCTTGTAGATGTTAGATGTTGCGGTTGTAGAGGTTGTGTGCTTGCGTAGTGCTGGGGTCGGCCTCTGCCTATAGCAGAGGCTCATCGGTGGTCAGAACCCACGGCCTCGGCATAGCAGA
>JAQFYP010003926.1:0-10305 GCA_034694865.1 Bilobella braunerae
ATTTCAAATTAAAGTGAATTCATAATATTCGGCCAACTAAACAAGGTAAATTAAAAGTAAAACGAAACTAACAGTAAATTAAACCACACATGGAAATTGATTTGATACCCTACTAAATTCACAGAACTAATTAAATGTGAAACCAAGTTTGCGTTTGTGACGCAACCTTCGTTAGAAATTACTACATTTTACAAAAAATCTCTTCATTAGAATAAACGTATTGTTCTTAAAATTGTTGAAAAGCTTGAAATTGAAAAATGTATTTTTGTTTTCTTCAAAAATAGATTTAAAAAAATGGATTCCACTAAAATATTTAATTTCGTTTAACAACTAGGGCTAATGACCAAATAATACAATTAGTTTTTACAGAAAAAATACCTGATTAAAATGAAGAAGTGCTTTCTCCAAATCCTTGGCCTGGCGTGAGTACATTCCAGCTTCGTCCATAAGCCGTAAAAATGCTGACTTTGAAGGATCCACTTGAGCTTTTCTGCCCTTGCGACTCCTTTTAGACATAACCACAAAAGTTTTGATACTTTCTCCGCTTTCCTCGCCAGTAACTTGTAGGATGACTACGTGCAGGAGAAAATTATGAAAGTTACTAAAAGCTTGGACTGGAACAGACAACTGAAAGCTTATCAAAAACTCAATTGAATTTACAGGGTAAACGATTCCATACGAATGACAAATTACAATGCGAAATAGGTTAATACGGCTATTAGGAGAAAGTCTGATTGGGTATGCAGCCTGGGAAAGCTATAAGAACAAAAAAAAAGAAAGGAAAGATAAACTGCTCCCTCGGTTCCATTCCAATTCAGTTTTTGGACGCGTTTTCTCACAATCTTCCCAAAAACATGTCTAGTTGCTATTAGCGTAGCGGTAGAATTCCCAAAATTAGAATAGAAATTACCGCAGCCAAGTTCGAACTACATTTGTCGATGTCACCTTGTAGTACCGGAAAACGAAGTAACGAAGACCACGTAGATCAATAGCTCTATTCTATTCAAAAACTGTGTTAAAAAATCAGGTTAAATAAGTTTAGGAATTGGATTCACACCGATACCAAATCTCTATTATTACGTGGCCATCTTCTTTTATTCCTTTCACTTTTCCACAAGGAAATGTTCACATGCAGAGAGTACAGACTATCATATCTACTTCTTAGCTTAAGTATCATGTACATCCTCTAGTACTTTTAGTATCCTCTCAAAGGTATCTAAAACAACTCACGTTAAAAAAGTATTAGGACAATTACTATTCGTGGAGCATGCTATTTTTTCTGACGCTCATTGGGATGTATCCATTCATAACATGGATAAAGATGTAGTGCTTAACAATTATTTAACAAAAGGATTTAAAGCTTTTAAATTATTAAATAAAGGAATAAATACTTCAAATATTGATTAATTTGACTAATGATAACTTCACCTTGTTTGAATCTGGAGGCTTAGATGACCTGCCTAAATTAAATATCAATTCAAGTTATTATTTTACTAAAATTACACCAACAAAAAAAAAAACAGGCCAACTTCAACCTATTTTTCTTCCAAAAACAAAAAGCTCTCCAAGTAAAACCGGAACGAACAAACTAAGGTACAACACTCAATTCTCAATCAACCCCCACGAATAAAACAAATTAACAATGTGATTTGTACAAGCAGCAGTTGGAGATCCAATTGAGATTTGAGTCTTAATTCTTAACAAAACATGATTGCAATCGTAATTACAAGTTTTGTTGGTCTAGTATTAAAACTATTTGGGCGACATTTGACCAACTAATTAAACTGTGCAACAAGTTGCAATCCTAGCTAACCCCATAATTTGAAGAACAGTTAAGGCATAAAATGAAGTATTTGTCCTTTAGTTAGTTAAAACAAGAGGCTACAACGCCAAAGGGCAGGATCAAAGTTTAGTTTAGACTATACATCAAACTCGAATTCTTAATATTATTCAAGTAGCCCAATAAGTTAAATTGCTATAGGTAGTATTGCTGAATGTTAAAAATAATACAAACCCTATCTCACTTATTCTGTAGCTTTCGCTTAAAACGAGCTATATCGTTAAATTTTGACGTGTTACTAATTTTATTGACAAGAATAGTTAGTATTGATTGTAGAATTCGATATTATATAGACATCATATATCTAACGTCATGCACTTTCCTTCAATGCTCCTCTGAATCGTTTTGCAAAACAAATTATTTAGTAGAATAGTTCTTCCCAAAATGTGAAACCTGACGTTCAGCTGCAATAAATTACCATTTACCCTCTATCCTCCTTTACCAACTAAAAGTATCCACGCTTACAACCCCACGATTGTCTCCATCACAGGAGAAAACCCATCCCGGAAGGAGCGTTAGGAGGATTCTTTTTGCTTCCTAGAGGAGTATCCATCTTGGACATAATTTTAGATAACAGATCAACGGGTCCACTTGCTTGGAATAATTTCCTACTTACAGTACTTCCATTCTTCTTTAAGATTATTTCGTTGAGAGCTGACTTTTCACCACTCTTAATTACTTTTGCACTGCTATTCTGATTCAAAACTTTCTTTTCAACCTTCACTTCAGCTTTCACTTCTTCTGGAATCAAGCCTTCCACCTGAGAACACTCTGTCGCTGCTTCTCCATTTTCGATTCCCTCCATGATAACTTTCGTTTCGTTGCCCGTGTCCATTTTTGGTACAAAACTAGTCCCACTCCCACCTCCACTTTTATCGGGATTATGTGATTGATGGCTTTTACTTTTACTATGTCGGTCCTTCGAAGAGTGGCTCTTATGTAAAGATTCTCGTTTCGCAGAATGAGAACTAACCTTCTCCTTACTTCGGCTATCAGAATCTTTCAACGTTCCAGAGACCTTAGACTTATAACTTGAACTGTCTTTGGAACCATGCTTCGATGAACTATCTTTTGAAATATCCTTCGAAGAACTGTCTTTAGAACTATGCTTCGAAGAACTCTTTACTGATTCCTTCTTAAGTTCTGAATCTACCTTCATATTCTCTTGCTTCTCAGAACGTCCTTTTGTGCTTTCAGAACTAAGCATGCTTTCCTTTGAGTCTTTCCGGACGGAACTTCCACCACTGAGAGCTGACGATTTGTCAGAATGCTTCGTTGACGGGTGAGAACTTGAGGAATTCTTATGTTTACTAGAAGACCGTGATGAATGCCCATGCTTCTTATCCTTGGAGTGATTTGAAGAAGATGATGATTTATCGCTTGGCTTTTCGGTACTTGAGCTCTCCTTGCACGATTTTACGTCCTTAGATGCTTTGTCTTTGTCGTCGGATGATGTTTTCTTATCAATATTTTCTATGGCTGTTGAGCTGGAACTGCTGGACTTGTGACTCTTTTCTGATTTTGGATCAGATGACCTCCTCTGAGATTTTTCCTTGGATTCTCCCGGTTTACTGGAACTATGCTGATGGGATTCGGACTTTGAAGACGTATGACTTGACTTGTGCACTTTTCCTGAATTGGATAGACTAGAATCTTCTTCCGACCGGTGTTTTTCTTTGTCGTGTTTAACGTCTCCAGAATTTGATTCCTTACGTTTCTTTTCTCTATTTTCTTTTGAATCCCTATGCCGCTCCTTTTCAGTATTACTAGCTGAAGATGACTTTCTGTGCTTGTCAGTCTCATGTCTTTTCCTATCCTTGTCCTTATCCTTCTTTGCAGACTTGACACTATGCTTGTGGTTGTGCCGATCTGAACTTGACTTCGAGTGGCCATTTGTACCATCTTTACCTTTCGCGAGGATCAGGAAATCCTTCGATTTTTTCTTAACCAAGGATTCACTCTTAGACAGAGTTTTACCATCCTTGCTCTTGTGACGACTCCGAGGTACTTTGGTTTTCACTAACTCAGGTACCCATTCTTCGTCATCGTAGTCCTTTCGAGGTTTCTTGGCCATTGGAAACAGCCTTGATCCGTCGGATCTGGGCGAATTGACACCGGTTCTACTTTTAAATACTTCTGCCGTCGGTACTCTTACTTCTGGCTTCAGTATGGGCATAGAGTTTGGCTTGTAGTACTGCTTCAGTCTAACGTGCCAAGCTACAATAACAGTAGAAATTATGCGTTAACATTATGTTTTACGCCGTGACTTCTAGTGACTTCACACCCTGTTACTAACTTTATCTCATATAGTTTTTTTTCTCTTTTAAAAAGGGCCTAAAAGTATTGAAAGCGTTACCACTAATGGAATGTTAATTGAATTTCAATTGCAATAAAGTATTGAGGTCCGAAACCAGAATCATCAAGTTATGTTGCTCAAGATGGGAGTGGTTTGAATGCTGTATTCTTCGAAGTGAACATGAATATAGAAATTTTTAATTTTTACCTATGCTTGTAACGGCGGTGACTGTGCGAAACTGATGAATAATATTACGTGGAAGGAAATAAATAGAATTATCTTCCAACTGTATTCTTGCATATCGCACACCTTCCCGGCGTAGTTGGTTCAATTTGGCATCCTCAACCCACTGGATACACTGAAAGATATAAGCTAATTGGTAATGGTAGGGCTCGCTAATTCATAGATTGACATCGTAAGGTTTTGCTGGTCAGAACCGCTTCTTACCTGTGAAATCGGGGGTTCATGGAGATCTAACTGCAACTTCTCAACGAGAGTATAGAAATCGCCTGCATGAAACGCGACCACGTCCTTGGTTATTCTGTTCAGTTCATACGGTTGGCCACAGTGGACAGCTTTTAAAATACCTACAAAGTAGCAGTAGAAAGTTATCGTTAAAGTGAAAGCCTATCGATTTACCTAGTAAACATTTCCGGTATTTCATTTTCGAATTATCAGTTCATACTTACCAACTGCCGCGCAAGTCCGCCTTTCTATTCCATTGTCTACATGGTCCGCGTGGCATTTTGTGCGATCTTCACACATCATCTCCCGAGCTTCAGAGACCCTTGGCACGTAGAGAAGGTTTCTTAATTCATTGATGCCAGTTCTATTGATAATGGAATGTAATACATTAATTTCAAGAAGGAAGCACGCATGTAGTTAAGAAGATTTGAAACTGTTGAGTTTCAAACTAACCGTTTTCTTTTGCAAGGTGATCCCTTATCTCGTTCAGTCGGAATTAACTGTTCTCCGGGCCGAATCCAAAATATCGGTCCGTCATTGGAATCTTGTGGTCGTATTATACCGTGTAAAATAGAATCGTCACCCCACGGCATTGTCTAAAAAAATGAACAGGTTAAACCTTTAGCTCAAACCAAACTAATATTTAATTTGTATACCTTCTTTAAGAATGTATTTTTCTCCAACAAGGAAAGCAAGTGAGGAAGGTAACCGCCACTCTCTTCTCCAACTGCACCAACTAAGCTAACTTGTTGCAACGGTCCATAACGGAATGTACCACTGGAGTAATGGGCGTGTACCTGTCAAGCAATTATGTTCCATATTTTTTTTAAATAAAATTATTTAATACTTTCTATAAACATGACTGGAGAGCTACTTACGTTCTCAGTATATTCGGCCATTGTTAAGGGTTCAGAATCAGACTGACGATCAAGCCGACTCGCCCTAACCTTCAAATCAGCGTGTTTTTCGTTCATGTACTGAAGTAGATCTGGCAAATATGTTGCAGCATCGTGAACTATAGCCATAACGAAATGAGCGGACCCGGAATCACACTCACTAAACGCCAACTGCATTTATAAATAACAAGCAAGAAGTATTAGCTTTACATCTTAACCAAACGGAATCAGGTTTATATAAATAACCTAAGACCTAAAGGCTCCAAATAGTGTGTACAATAAGACCAAAAATAAACAAAGTAAGAAGCTGTCCCTTGTTTCTGGAATTAATTAACTCTTATAATTTTGTAATCTAAAACTAATATATTGGAACACCCTCTACCCAAGCATGCCTGGCCTAGTACGGGGAGGGGAACCATTCACGTACGTAAAAGTTCTATTTTTCAGATCTTCAATGTGTATTTCATTTATACATCCGGTCAGAAAGCTAGAAAGTTAACATTGAATTGCGCAAGAAAATTGAATCTAATGGTTCCCCATGTTGTGCTGGGCTTGTTTTGGTCGACCTAAGTATTGGCGAGCCGTTATAACCGGTCGACATATTTTTAAAATTGAGAAACAGAAAGTTATAGGACTAAGCAAAAAAAAATCTAAAGCCAATGTCAATGTCATTTATAAATATATTTTAGGACTTTTTCAGTTCTTAAGTTCTCACTCGTGTGACACTTCGAACTTTTTGGCCCCTTGAACAAACACTAATTTTTGCTAATCGTATTTTGACGTAATAATTTGAGAAATAGTTATTATTTATTAACCAGGAATCATTGAATTGAAACGTACCTGGAAGAACTCATCAGTCAAATTATTGATTTCCTCTGGACTGAGATGTTCAAAATCCCGCTGACAAGCGTGCAGTGTCCTTGCCCCGCCATTCGGATGCGTTTTCATGTGAAAGAATTCTTTATATTTAAGACGCTCGTATAATTCATCCAAAGGAGATTGTTTGGCTGCATCTTTCCTTGAAAATTGAGATGAAGATCCAACGCCAACGGATTTCGACATTTTAGAACCAATGAGATCATCAATATTTGATTTGAACAATGACACAGTGCAGTGGGGAATTCTAAAAAGAATTTGTAAGTTTGTAATAATATGTTTTTTTTTTCAAATCTTTAGAATATTTGGTGTTTTGGTGTTACTGCATCGCTGCGGCTAATGACTCCGAATCCAACTTTATACGCTTTAGGTCAACGTTGGGTTCGCCTGTGGCCCTTCGAATTCTGCGTTTTACGGGCTGAACTTCGGAATCTGATCCCCAGCCACTAATTGACTTAATATTATCCAACCGAATGCTCTCATTAGAATCAATGATAGGTGGTCCTCTCTCGATTTCCGTCTTACTTTCTGTTGCAGAAATATACCTTTACCACCAAACGACTTGTACGTTTTATAGCTTTTTCTATGAGTCTAACCTTTTTTGGGCTCAAACGAATCTTCCACGCCGTAAAGCCCGGCAGCTTCGAGTATTGGCGGCGCATCAGAACTAAGCAAATTCTCGTTGTTGAGACAAGGATTTGTGTGGATGAATTCAGGAATTCCAATGTGAGCAGAGCAATCTAAAAAATATACATAACGAGAATTTGTTTTCAAATAATACTAGTAAATACATCAAATAAAGTAAGTTCACAAGATTCAATCGCTCGTTTACGAAGGGAAAAAATGTTTGCTAGCTTAAATATACTTACACTCACCTTCATTATTTTTTTCCTCTGAAGTTCCCAAAACTACACCTTCGCATTTCACGTCTGCAACTTCAGGAACAGGTGCGGATGCATCATCTCCAACAGCAACTTCACTTGATAGGGCTTTAACTCTTTCGTCAAAATTGTCACTACACACATCTTTCCCAACGTATTCGTCGAAGTCATTTTCACAACTCATTGGCACAACGCTCTCGTTGGGACAGGGTTTCTCGCTCAATCGATCATCATCTTCAGGGGGCGGTACTTCCGGAACAAATAAAGAACTAGCATCGTTCACACCAGCGTCCAGTCCCATCACAGAGTCTGAAGATGAGGACGAAGAGCTGGAAGAAGTGGCGGATGATCCTGAGGAGGAGCTGGATGAAGATGAAGAGCTTGACGAGGAAGAACAAGACGAACTGGAGGCATGGCGAGATCGAACTGGGCTAATCCCGGTTACTGGATCATTCCTCTGTTAATTTCAAACAACCGTATAAAAAATGAAATAAAGTAAACATGACTAAATATTTTCTTTAATACTCACAAGTGGAGACACGTTTTCTCCAACTCCGTTTTGCTCCCAAGCATAACTTTCATCCGGCGGGATTCCCACTCCTTCTAGTTCTTGATTTCCGGGCTCAAACTCATATTGATAGTCGGGGTCGTCCTCCATGGTCATGTCAACGTCTGGAAAGCTTTCCAACTGCATTTCATGTCCACGATGATCTAAATCAACATAATTATAACTGAACCGAGGAGCTTGATACAAAGTACCTTTTAATAAGCTTTAGTAAATTTCAGGCAAGAGAAGAAAATAAAATTTTTAAGTTTCCCTGCGGTAAAAAATGTAATAAAGAATTTCTCCGGGTCTGGGTCCTGGTTTGAAATGAAGTGGGGTGTAGTTTAGTATCCGGCCTTGTCGAAATCGTATACTGTAGTATATGCAATCGACTCAGTTTTTGACGCTGGTCACGAATATTTTTTGACAATCGCGCAGTGTGGCATGTCAAATCGTGATCAGCGTCAAAAACTGAGTCGATTGAATGTACTACAGTATGCAATTTCGACAAGGCCGGATACTAATCTGTTACCTACCATGAAGTGTCTGAGTACGAAAGCTGTATGAACTAAGAGTCACCGAATGGGTTTATGTTTTAATTTAATATATTCAAAGGTTAGTCACTCAAAAGCCCGCTAAAAGTTTAGCCAATCCGCATAATAAATTAAAATTATAAATTAAATTAAGCCTTTACCTTCATGTAATTCTTCTGTGAAATCTGCTTCTGAATTTGCTCTCGAATTTTCATTTAATTCGTACGGATCCGACTCGAACGCTTTCGTTGAAGGAATATCAAAAGGTGAAGGTGTTGAGTACCTCTCTTGTTCTTCATCCGAAATTGGTGACGCCAACTGAAAACTGGAGTTTCCCTCCGGAGACTGCAAATAAACAATGTACTTATTGGTGAACGAAATGATGTTTAGTAGTATTTAAACCACATTTGACATTTACATATATTGGAGTAGGATCTGGTGCTTCTGCGACTAGGTTTGAAGTGACTGAACGATGCTTCCTAGGCTTCTTCCCACTTCTAGACCCTCCCATTACTGACAGTACATGAAGACGATGATGAGATTTAATTGACCCTCAACCCTGAAAAAGAATAAAAAAAAACGTCAATAAAACTTTTGACGACCTTTAAATTAAAAAAAATATATCTCGAGCAGAGGAAATTTTTCCAATTTTTCGTAACTCAAGCTTTCGATAAATAAAAATCACTGAGAGAAAATAAGCAAATGTACCCAACGCAAAACTTAATTAAAACATCGTTGAGAATTTATTACAATTGTCACTTACTGCACGGTTAAAACGCTGGAGAAGTGATGTGGAATGCCGATTCGATTGACTCCACAATTCAGATTCCTCTGACTGTGTTTACTTCTTCTCTGCCTATTTTCGACAACTGATCCTAAGCTCTTGTCACTCGCAATCGCAACACGCGAATCTGGAAATAATTGTTTAGTTTGTCAAGTGTCAAGTCCTTTACTGACCAAACCAGAAAAGTACCCCCTTCTTAAGTGGCGAAAGGTGCCTTGACTTCAGCAGAAGATGACTTGAGGTCCCTTCAGTTTGTTTCCTTCAATTACTAAGGACGAGGAGTCGAGGAGGGAAGTCAGAGTAGTTTACCTATCTAGTGACGACGTGACGAGGTTGGCCACAGATATGTCCGTTGTCCGAACAGTTCCTATGGGGTATAGCACGGTGCGAGGCACGGTGTAATCAGGGTATCTTCCACGAGAAGTATCGAAGTAAGGATCCTGAGAATGTATAGCTTTATGGTGGTTTTGGGTATAGCAACCCCTGCGTCGCACTTAACCTTATGGGAGGACAGGATGCCAATGAATCTGCGTCGTCTTACCTATGCTGTGCAAGAGGGAAATGGCGCGTAAAGCACTCACTCGTGGCCTCAAGGTCCTCAATGTCAACTTAATCAATTAGTTTTAGTCTATTCGTAACAATTAATCAATTAAATAATTTAAATTAAAATGTCATCAAATAAGTGACAACGTAATCTCTGTGACTCAAACGTCAAACGAATTTTTACATCTTAAACAAAAGTTTATCTTATAAATCAAAGCTACCAATTTATCCACAAGATACGATGGCATCATTTTCAAATATTCCCGCCATTCGTCCATACGGCGGATAAAACTCCACACGGATCCATCTTGTACACGTTAATTTATTGCAATGAAATGACATTAACTACCTTTGTAATTAAAAAAACTTAATTTAAGCCAGACAAGCCCGTCCTGTGACGAGGAGAACCCTTAAAGTACCTAAAAGCATTTAAATTTTCTTGAACATGTCTTGGGTTTTACCCTAGTTTTACCCGAGAACTCGGTAAGAAGAGGCAATTATGGTCTAGCAATGTTAAGTGCAAGGGAAAGGAACCTTAAGGGCTATCTTCATGATAGGATGGGCTTGTCTAGCTATTTGTCAAAATTAACATTACATATCCGTCATTCATGAATGTTGATTACTAAAAATATCGCTTTCATATTACA
>JAQFYP010003927.1:0-10305 GCA_034694865.1 Bilobella braunerae
ACAACGAAGGTAAGCATTTTTATGTGTTTGATTTAAAAAACATGTTTTAAAAATGGATTAGCTTTAATTTTAAAATTGTTTTTTAATAGATGTAACAATTTTGAGAGTGTAAGGGAAGCTGAAATAAAATTAAGTCCCAGGATTCAAATATTTTCAAAATGAGGTAAAATACAATTCTAAAACTGAAATTCTTAAATGCTACTCCTTGACCTGCGCCTCATCCATTGAGTGGCTTATCTCATAAACAATCGCCCACAAATTTGTATTGCCTTTCAGCCTTGAAAGAGGAACAAAAGAAGCAAGAAGGGTCGCCTGATAACTCGGCGTTTCTATTTACATCATGCTTCCAAATGGTACTCAAAAAATTAACACTTCCAATACTCCTCGTAAAGTTTCAGTAGTATCGAAGCATTGAGTCTGGACTTCTGCAGAATGGAAGGAAGGTCAAACAGTGGTTTAGTACGAATTCTTGTTTGCAAATATTGTAAACAACCTTTCCAAATTCAGGACGAATTCTTTGCTCATAAGAAGGCAAGGCACAGTGACGAAATTCAGAGGAGCCAGGCACAGAAGCATTCAAATCAAATCAGCGTTATTGTTCAAAATACACACAAACGAAAAATAAGTGAGTGGATTAGTTTCATAATATTGCAAATTTTGGTGTTGAAGTAGCTAAAACTAAAGTGCTTATGTATAGTAATTGTAATTTTTTTTTTTTTTTACAAATTACAAAATTTAAAATTTTTTACATACTTAAAATTACTTCAATGCATATTCGTGATGTTCATAAGTATTGTACCGTATACGCAATAGCAACTGAGAGCACAATTGAAATGCATAACAGCTGGTCCATTTCTTAGTTGCTTATTCATGATCATGATTTTAGAACTAAATGGTGTTCAAGCTAAGCAAATATATCTGTTGTGTATTTCAGACGAACTAGACAAGCAGAATGAGGAATTTGGGTATGCAAATTTTTATAGTAATCCCTTTAATAGTCTTCAGTAACAAAATTTGTCCTACTATTTAGAGTAAAAATTAGTAAATTTTGGCTTTAATACCTTTAAATCATAGAGTGGTTCATTTGTTTCATGAATGGATTAATTCGGAAATTTTTCTAAATTTTGCGAATGCTTAATAGAACTGAACTTGAACAATCAACTGAGGCAACGAAGCAACCAAATACTGAGCCGAAAAATATTGAATCACAGCAAAAATCACCGGCGGATAAAGGTGCGTATGCAACTCTTGAATTTGGCAAAGGCTAAAGAATTCAAGAAGCCTACATTTATTTACACAACTACAAACTGTATTCTACTACAAACTTTTACAAATTTTCACGCTTTTCACAATATAATTGTGATTCAAATTTAGATTTATTGCTTGTGAAATTTTACCTTTTTGATTCACCAGAATATGAGAAGATTGAAGGTTTTAGGGACTCAGTTGCACAGTCAGTTCAGGAAACAAGGTAAAAACTTTTAGTGCTCTATCATTAAATAAGTATTATTTATGCACCACAAATATAGATTAATTAGTAGCAAATAATTTTAATATTTAAATGGATACTTGTTGTAGACAAATTTTATTTTTTTTACTGTAGTTTGCAGGAGAGTACTGTCTCAACAACAGTTGACATTAGGGAACCATGTACATCATCAACGTTGCCAAGCATTTCCAAAGATTCAGCGTTGAAAGTACTATATGAAACAAACAAAAAGTCAAACCCGTCGTTGTTAGATGAATCTACTGCCCAAGTAACAAGTCAACTTCCTAACAGTAGTGTTCCATCCGATCATTTAGTACCGGAAAAACCAAAAACTGTGTCAGAAGGAGCAAATGGTATTTCTACAACAGAAAATGTGGATACCGAGGGCAAGTCTACAAAACACTACTTTGCAGCAGATAGCAGCATTGGATCACATAATACTAGTTCGAATAATTTGGAGAAAAACTTAACGGTCTCCACATTTGTTGAGAATAAGGAAATCAAGGATCAAATTTCGCCGAAATCTAAATGTGACGTTCAAAATCAATTTTCGACTTCCTTGCTTAACACCACCGAAAATAAATCAAACGGAAATTTCACCAAGTCTCGGCGAAATGAACACGAAACGTCGCAAACAGACCTAAACATCAAAGATCAGAAAACTAAAATTGTTGAACATATTCAGGATACTCAAAACTTGCCTTCAACATCAAGCGGCCTAGCAACAATAACAGTAAGAAAAATTCTCAATTGCAGAAATTCGGCAGAAAATGATGACAATGCTTCTGAAAATGAAAGGGATGAGAATGTTGTACAACCTTCAAAATTCGGTACTGCAACATTGAAAATTGATACAAGCGCAAAATCTGGCGAGACGCACAACAACAAAAAAGCGAAACTATCTTCACCAGGTCAACCATTAAAATGTTCGTATTGTCCGAAAATACTGATGAGCAAGTCCGGCAAGATTATGCACGAGCGCACGCATACCCACCTTATAAAGTGCACGGATTGTAAGGCTAAATTTGTCACACGAGCACAATTGGAAGAGCACTTTAGCACAACCAATTGCTCTGAGCCTCAAAATTCTGCACTTATCAGGGAAGCTGAAATCAGAAAAGTAGTTGGAAATTTTTGCAACTCGATGATCAGTACCTTTGCATCGAAATCGGTTCTGAACCCCTCTAATTCCTGCGCATTTACCCGCCCTCAAACACCTCAAGTTGCACCGAGTCCGGATAGCACTAACATCACGCAACTAGATGCGAGCCGACTCCAAGATCAGCAAATTGCACATCCTTCCGCTGCACACAATTCTCATAGCACAGAACAAAGTTGCTCCAAATTGAAACGCTTTTCTTGCAGCGTACTTTCAAAAGAATTCTCCAATTGGAATGAGCATGTAAAGAGGCATCACAACAGTGGTGGAATATGGAGGGGCACGGGTTCGAATCTTACTTCCGGTGGGCCAAGGGTTTTGGTTTTGGAGTACAAGTGCTACGTTTGTGGCAAAACTCTATTGGGTACCTATCGAAGGGACGAGCACTTCTATAAGCAGCATCCTGGATATGAGCCTTTGAAATGGTGTCCATTGCAACCGCTTCCTCTAGCCTGGCATTTCGATGCCGATTAAAATTACCAGTCATGAATTGCCTTACTATTAAATCAAATTGATCATTTAACGATTATACTGTTGATTTAAGCAAAATCTGCACCACAAGATAATGAATGACAATTGTATTTTGGAGTATGTCTCTAAAGAGCTGCATGGCCTTTCCCCTGTCTATGTATTTTGTATTGCACTATTAAGTATTTTGGTGTTTGCTATTTTCATTGAGTTGCATTACTTTCTGAGGTTCTAGAGTTTGAAATAATTAATTAAGTTAAAATATTATTTATTAAATGCTGTTATCTTCACCTGTTAAATTTTTGTAATACATGCATGTATAAAGATATTATATAAATATTTTTGTATAATAATTTATACAAACTTAATTATTTGTGTAGGATCCATGCCATTAGGTCCAAACAAAGAGGCTTCCTTTGCTTATTTATATATTTTATAAATATAACAATTCCTTACCAAAAATTAATTAAGAGAAGAATTTGATGTTAGCTGAGAAAATAAGTTGAAAAAATTTGTTTTGTCAAACATTCATAAGAAATTATATATCCAAAGAATTATTATCCGAAAAAAAGGTCGGAACGAGGATAATAATAATAGTTCAAACCGAGGAATAATTCCGAAAATCAAATTTTGAAAACTAAACTTTATAAAATCATAAGTAAGAAAATTTAATTTTCATAAAACATTCCATCATGATTCATATTACGTTAACTTAAATAAATTAAAAATTACAGTTTACGCTCGTTAATCATTAATGCTTGTCCATCTTATTCACCTAAGATTACTTTAAAAACAAAACCTAAGCCAAAAGCCAAACCCTAAGCAGTTATTAATTATTTAAAATTTTAATTAAAAAAAAAGTTTTTTTTATTTATTTATTAATTTTTAAAAAAAAATTGTTTTTAACTATTTTTCCGAACTATATATTACTCGTTTGGAAGCATTAATTGTTCGGAACCATTTTTAGACCTTGATTTGAAGCTCTTCTTTCGGAACTATTACCTGCTCCCAAATATAATATCTGAATTTGAGCAATATGAAAGTATACAACATTTGCAATTGTTAAACAATCGGCCAATTTATTTCCCTTAAGAGTAACTGACAATTTGTGACACTAATGACAATGAGAATGGACGGATTTGTTTTGTATTAGTTTTTGCGAGCTTGAATGTGATAAAAAAATCTGGGAAAATTTTACTACTAGTTATTCTTAAAACTTTTACTCGTTTGAAGCATGGTGTAATATTCAGCTAACTTTTAAGGTCAGTAGCCAAAATAAGAGATATTGCTTTAGAATTTTTCTCGTTTTAATTACTTTTTTGTGCTGTTGTTGGTTTATGCTCAATATTATAAGCGTAACGCGAAATATTTCATATTCTTTTTAATTTAACAAGTTGCTTCTTATTCGGAAAAAGCGTAAGCTTTAGGGGGAGTAATGTATAAAAAATTATTGGTACTTGCATTCTTTTGTCTCAATTCTTAGAAAAAGTAAATTGAAAAAGTCAAAATGGTGTAATTTTAAACCTTTGTTTAGGAAAAAAGGTCTACTTTACTACCCTTTGCTTGAATTTTAATATTTGAATATTCCAAATTTGACTTGCTGGCCTTCACTCCCAAATTAAGGGTATCATATATCTTTTGCATGTGAATGGCAATATGCCAGAGAGTCAAACACAAAATTATTGAAGTCTTATAATTTGAGTTACAAAATATATTTGAGTTTAAAACTCTACATTTTGAAGTATTCTTGTTCGCTGAAATTAAAGTTGGGTATTCTGCGGCGTTGTGAACATGGATGGAAGGTCAAACAGAGGTCAAGTGACCATTTTTGCTGTATGTTGTAAGCATTGTAAGAAGTACTTCCAACATCCGAGAGACTTAATCAACCACAAGAGGTTAGAGCACCTCGAAGAAATCAACAAGAACGAACGACCAAAACGTTTGTCCGAAGACAAACAAAAGGAACCCAAGTTGAAGCGGCAGCGTTTAGGTTCGTATTCTATCAATATTATGAAATACTGTTAATGACATTATGCTATTTATGATTGCTGTGTTGTTTGCACTTGTAGTATGCACTCAATATCTCCTATGATGAGAACGCAATTGTCATTTACTCGAAAGATGACCAAAATGTTTATTTTCGCCATGTTTTTTTTAATTTCTAGCAAAATTAAAATAGTTGAACTTTTTTTATTTTTCAGATTCGGCAAACAAAACAGAAAATCGAGTCTCCCAAAATAAGCTTAGTACACTAGGTATGATATAATAATTGATTAAGCATTGTACGTTAAATTTTTTAAAATATCCTCAAATCCACTTTTATCCTCAAATTTTCAAAACAATTTTACGCTCGAATATTTAAAAAATTGATATTTTATAGAATTAAAATTTTAAACGTTTTACTAGGCTCGAAGGAAAGTATTGATGACTATAACGAGTCTGGTGGTCAGTGCAATATTGAAGACAAGAGGTAAAATTTCCTTAATTTCCATAATTTCATAAGTAATTTACTTTTTGTATTGTACACAAATTAAGCATAATGCATACTTAAAATATGTGCATGAACTTAATATTACATATTAATGTGTACATGAATACTTACATATCATGCATTTGCATTTCATATGTATACAGAATACCTACATAAGTACGCGCAGTTTATATTCTTTTTTCTTGTTTTTTTGAACAGTTTGCTAGAAAACACGGTTTCTACCACGGAAGACTTGAGAGACGAAAGTGCCATTTTGACTACAACTCTGCCATATTTTACTGTAAAGCAAAATTTGTGGTGCGGATCCAAAGTAGAAAATTTTCCGATCGCTGAACCATCCCTCAAAATTGGATGCTGTTCTATGGAAAGTGGCAGGCTTCAAACGACAGCGGAACCTTTTGTTGAGAATGTTGCTAATGAAAGCATGGAAGCGAATGGGAAATTGATAGTTAATCCAGTGCTACATATTGAAAATCAAACTCCAACACAAACAATATCGCAAAATTGTAAAAGTTTTCACAGCCCTACCAATGCTGAGATACCAAAAAAGAAGTTGAAGAAAATTATGCATGAGCGCCTTGCGCATCAATTTAAGTGCACAAATTTTCACAAGCTATCTTCTACAAGAGTCGAACTAACAAATCACTCGTGCACTGACAACTGTATTGCCGAATTTGATCCTACTTCAATTAACTCAGGAACAGTTTTTGACAATATTAGCAATATAGGTGCACTTGCTGGCGACGTCAATGTACTTGTATCAGAGTCGAATCCATCAAATTCTCATAAGCCTGCGCACATAGCTGCTGGATCATATTGGAAAGAACAGGAAATAAGTTATGTACCTCAAGTTACAGACATTCCAATTCTAAACCAGGCTCATCAAGTCTCAAAAAATCCCATTCTAAACCAGGCGCCTCAAGTCCCAAAAAATCTCATTCTAAACAAAGTGCCTCATGTTGCAAAGAATTTAATTCTGAACCAGGCGCCTAAAGTTTCAAAGATTCCAATTCTAAGCAAGGCGGCGCAGTTTGCAAAGAATTCCATTGAAAACCCGGCGCTTCAAATTACTAAATGCTCTGCTTCAAGTCAGTCGCCCAAAAATGCAATGAGACCACGTTTAAGTCAGGCACATCAAGCTGCAAAGCGCCCCGCTTTAAGTCAGCCGCCTCGAGCTGCAATGAGACTACATTTAAGTCAGGTGCCTCAAGTTGCAAATCAGGCAAAGCGGCTCCATACAAAGAGCTCAAGAGCTAACACAGCTAATGCACAAAGCCGGACTCAAGTTGCATGTGCAACCACATCACAAGTTGCGCACAAACCAGCCCCTCGCATGGTTCTACCCGTTCCTCAGACGCACCATGTGAGTGTCCCCATCATGGTTCTCCTTGTTCATCAGGTTCCGAATGTGGAAACAACCGGTCAGGATTACCTAGTTCTCATGCCGACCCAACTGAATTTAAATGTACAAGTCCCTGTGGTCCTCACACCAAGCACTTAAATACATATGGTTGCGCCATCCTTACATTTGAAGAATGCACATTAGTTCAATCGACTTAACTAGCGGCATAAGAGAAACAGACCAATATACTAAATACACGTGTACAAACAGTTTATAGAACTGCGGCATAGCCTTTGGAAATTATTTCAAGTGCGCGCTTGTAGTGTAATTGCAAAATTACTACTATTTTGGTGTTGGAGTACAATTGCCACATTTATGGTAATTTTCTACTGGGTGCGTTTTGTATGGATGAACACTACGGAAATGAACATCATGGGCACGAGTGTTGACGCGGAAATCCTGCGTCTCAAGTTTAGGGTAAAACAAATTGTTTAGCGTAAAAAAGGAGCGCTAAATTTAAAGGAGAAAAAAGTAGTAGTAGGAAAAGGAGGCAGGAATCTGTCACGTCAATTTTTGTCATCGTCTCTCTGTCTTGTCAAGTCAGTTAGTTAGATGTAAATTTAAGTGGAGTTAATTGTCAATTAGTCAAGTAGTCAGTTGTCAAGTCAGTTAGTTAATTAGTTTAATTACGATTAACATGTCTGTTTTTGGTTAATACAGTCAGATATTGATATTTACAAACAATTAAGTAAATAAACGAAGGGTTAATGCAAAAAGGGAGTTCGGTGTCAGCGTCATTCGTCACTTCGTCTCCACGGCCCGTCACGGTGTCAATGTCATCGTTCCGAAGGAGCGCTTCCGTCATTGGGTGATCAGTAGGTTTGGTCACAAGGCATCCTAATTGTCAAACCAGGTTGACCTCGGGTCACACTCTAGTTCAACGAGCCATTCAATAATTATCCTATAATACCCATCTCCTGGCTAGAAAACGACCAATAAATTTGCTTACTTAGCTATTTTACTGAATTCTAACTACAAGCTTGTTTGTTAGTTTTCAAACTTCTTTGTTATAGATGTGTAAATATTGAATAAAATTAATTTTACAAATAATAAAAACAAATTTTGCAGACTTCAATATTTTGGCCAGCAATTATACTGTCGTTTATTCTAGCACAAGAAGCCAAGGTTTTCCATAGACGAGTAACCATTCAAGGTTATTATTATCCTTTCTGTTATAATTTTCAGGCCATTGCAAAGGATTTGAGATCTAAAAAAACAATAACTAGTAAAATAACCAACAAAACAATCAAAATGAACATAAATATATTACATAATATCATATTTCGCAAAAACATAAACTGTCAAGGTTTTGCGTCAATGTTTTGGTTTGCTTATTGAAAAGTATTTAGATTTATTTACATACATAGCATTCAATACATGAAATAGGATACAGTGAGCATCGTCTAGAATACACTCAAACTTTCATTTTACAACTAAATTACACATACTGTGTAACAAATCAACAGCTTGATGTGAACATCTCGCTAAATAGCGAGTGTACGACTTGCACTGTAGTGATATTTATTGTCGGCTTTTAATTGCTTTATATTTGTACTATTTTCTGAGAATGTTGTTGAATATTTTGAAAAGGTGAGAAATTTCTTTTTGTTTTGAAAAGGTCGAATTCCACCGTAGGCCTTGGCTTGAATTGAATATTCCTATACCCTCAATTTTACTTGGTGACTTCAAAGCAGTCACAAAACAAGGATCTTCGACATCTTTTTCATTTCGCTTGTAACATCGTAGAGGATCACATATACAATTTACCAGGAACCTCAACCTAATCCTATGTTGAACAACTTCTAGTCTAGTCGCCAATTTCCAGTTCTTATTAATACGTCTCAAAATTTGGTAAAATAAAACTAAAATATAAAAACCAGGATTTCTTTCTCGCGGTGTTCTGAAAATGGAAGGAAAGGCAACCAGAGGTCAAGTGACAGTTTTTATTTGCAAGTTTTGTAAGAAGCACTTTCAATATCCGAGAGACTTAATCCATCACAAGAGGTTAGTTCATACTGAACAAATCTACAACAATACATCGCCAAAACGTGTCTACAAGAATACTCGAAATGAACTTGAAGAGGAGCGGCAGTATTCAGGTAGACAGCCTATTCTAATTATGATTGTTTGGGCTTATTTTCATTTGCACTATGATTGTGATTTACGAGACGACTACAATTTCTATATTACTTATGTTTGAGAATAGGCGTATGCATACCATAGTATTTACATTCAATGAGCATAGACACTCATCACACTACACATGTGAACTTAATTCTGCACTTGTCATAGTCTGTTATAACACATTATTAACACAATAATTACTTCATGCATTATACGTGTATAATAAATAACATGTTCAATCGGTTTACAAATTATGATAAATGCATTAAGAAAAGCGCGGTTTCACTTTATATTTTGTTTCTTTTATTTTAGAAAACAACCCAACTGTGGGCGGATTCCCAGATACTGTTCCTGTCTTACTTCAGAGGTAAAAAAGTAATAAAACTGTAAATGACTACAGTTAAATATGGTTGTATATAGTACATACGCAAGATTTGGTACGCATTGACGTTATTCTGTTTAACACTAGTTTGCAGGAGAATTCCACTACGGTTGATATTAAGAAAAAATCTGAATCGCTTACAACTCTGCACGATGTTCTAAAACATGAGGCAAGTATAGCACAAGAAAAATCAAACAAAAATACAGAATCATCATTGCTATACTTATCTACATGCAAATTGACAGCATATCCTTCGAACAGTTGTGTCCCACCAGCTCAATTAATAGTGAAAAAAGCAGCAACTCTACCACAAATGTTGGAAACGGTGTCGAACGCTAAAATTACTGACACTGTTAGTCAGAATTTAAACCCAATGACAGTACAACATTTGTCTGTAGCTGATAACACTAATGTACCAAAAGAAAGTGGAGCGAATGGTGTTGATGAAAATTTGAAATTCAAACTTGTGAAGTATGAAAATATTATGAATCAAATCGCAGTGCAAACTATATTTAAAATACCAAATAGTCCTTTAAAAATTGATATAGAAAAAACCAGCGGCGAATCAAAAATAGAAATTGTGCAGGATTTACTTCCAGCAAAACAAAATTTGAGCACTGCAAAATGCAACAAAATTTGGAGCTTGCCTTCAAGCGACGAACCACAAATTTCGCGAAAAGAGAGAAAGTCGAACAAAGCCCTTCAGGTTGAACAAGTTCAAAATGTTTCCCAAGTACTTCACAGTGTAAAAACTGCCACGGTAAACAAAAATGTTAACCGTGCAACGATT
>JAQFYP010003928.1:0-10304 GCA_034694865.1 Bilobella braunerae
TATTATTAACAGGGGATATTATGAAGGGGATATTATTCTAGGGGATATTATTCAGGGGATATTATTACCTGCTACCGCATTTTGTACCCATCTACTGGAGCTGGACGAGGAGGAAGTGTGAAAGAGTTTTTGTGCAACCGCAGCATAGAGGAAAAAGTACGACATCAAACATGACAAATGTAAAGTAGATATTAATAAGTAACGTATTAGCTAATTTATGGGAATGTTCTGTCCGTCCGTCCGTCTGGTTGCGCGATAATGTTTTTACAAAAAAAAAAGAGAATACTTTCTCAAGTTTTTCAAGGGTCATTGTTCAATTTTGATACTTCCAACATATATTTGTTCTATATTTTCAGAGTTGCTCTTTATTTTTAAAATATTTCAACCGTGGTAAAACGGTCAACCAAGTAGCGAAAGTAGAAGAATTTGACATTGGACATCAGAAATTTTTTTAAATTATTAGACTAAAAAAAACTGAATTTTGGGTGTGCAAAGAGAGCATCTGGGTTCGACAGTTGGGGGTGCTAAAATGGATTTTTATTTAATTTTTGGATCAATTTTTAATTTGTTTAGAATCGAATCATCCATCATTTGGGTGCCGTTTTGAATAAAATTATTACGATGCGTGCTACAATCGTGTTTTTTGTGTAGTGATTGCTTACTCAAATGACCAGGAGTGACTGGAGCTGGAAAATCAAGGAACAGTGCTCCTAACTATTATTTTTTAAATTTGTCAAATGCTCTACAGAAATTATAGAAATGTATAGAAATCTTTGCGTCGTAGAAAAAAAACTCACTGAAACGGCGAGTAGTGACAACACTTTGAAGTCATTAGCGAGTAAGGTATAGCAGCGAAAACAAATATATTTTATTATATATTTTTTTTCATATAAATTTTTAATATATGGCGGCGTTGGTTTAGTGGTTAGACCTTCAGTCTCTCTCCACTAGCCAGCCTGAGAGCGGGGATTCGATTCCCCCGATCAGCCACAAAAAAGTCTTTGCTATTGAGTCTCCCCTTATGAAATTGACTTAGGTTAAGCTCTGACTGTGTCAGAGGATATGGAAATTAGTCGATAGGTTCTCCCAATTGTCTCGAGGTTATCCTTAAGACGACCCTCATTTGCATAGAGTCGCTTGCAGTTATCAGGCGAAAGCTACGGACGCTGCTCATGTCAGGTTGGTGCCCTCGTTTGGTGGACTAGGTACGCAAAACAGCGGAATGTTACGAATAGTCTGTTGCGCCTGCTTGATGACAACATCTATGCTAATGAGCTCCTTCCCTACCATATCCCTACCTTCGCCTTTACATGTTGACCCTCCACAGGAATGTCAAGAACGTGCCTTTTCCTAATCCTGCAAAGCGATTCATAAATTTTGTTAATAATTATCATCAGCACAGCGGGAAATCTACATTGAGAACCGCTTGCTCGCTTTACAGATTTCATACTGCTTTACTCTGGTAACATTTTTAGCTACTCCGGGTTTCCCTAGCCTACTGTTTTGCTATGTAAAAAATTTCAACACTCAAATCTTTAGTTTGCTCTTAAAAATTTCAAAACATAGAATTAGTATCACGGCTACTACATTGTAGTATACCATTTGTAATAATTTTTACATCTAAGACAACCAGCTAATCTAAGAATTAACACTCAAACCTCCGCTAACTATTTCCTTTTTATGTAAATAAATTACTTGAAAAGGCATGATTGACTAAATAGTAAAGAGTGAAAAGACAAATCGCAATTGCGTAGCTCGATTAACCGTATAACCTGCCTTTAGTTTTAAAATATCATTAGAGCCGTAAAAGTTTTGGCACCGTAACGTTGCGTATAAGTTGAACGCAGCGGCTCCTAATCTTGTGCCTACTTAACATATAGACATTTGTTTCTTGTTTCGGTAACCTAATTCTTGCCAATTTGGTTTGGTTAGTGATAGATAAATATGACATTTATTAAACTTTGCGTAAAATTGCGGCATACCAGAGTTTTGTTTGTGTGTTCGACGTTCTTAAATTAATTAGTTATCAATAGGTTGTAGTTAATATTTATTAACTTAAGTGTAATTAAATTCTTGGAAGAGATTCACAATTTTTATTAGCAATAAGAAAGCGGCAAATACCTTTCTCAAATTGTTTTTCTTGTCAGATTTTCATTCAATTTTCCTTCAAGTGACGCGGTTGTTGAGGGAAATTATAGCAAACACGATTTCCCTTAACAGACTACGTGGCCAATTTTCTACACCTTCTTTTTCCCTCGTAAAGACATATTTACGCATACAACAAACACTACATTAAATATGCGTGCTCATTACCCAATTTCTTAAATCAAAAACAACTAAATAGCCAAGAAGTGCACTCATTACAAGAGAACCGTCAAGTAGAAATTACAAAACGGTTATCAAAAGTAGATTTCAAAGCACTGAAATCTCGTGTCGTGTATGAGAAGGTGTTTGAATTTTACTAAATAAGGTGTAGCTCTACATACTTTTGGATTTTGTGTTAAGTGTGTACTTGGGGTGATATTGAGGTCACTATGTAGTTTTTCGCTTACCGAGAAAGTGTAGCCAATTTTCATGAAAAGTTAGATTTAGGCATGCATACAATAAAAAGTTTTCAAACTAACCCAAAGCTGATGGAGTGCCGTTTGACCAATCACAACCCATACGATAACCAGAAAGTAGGCGAAAGTACTAGACGAAACTCACTATATGTTGTAGTCTAAGATAGATAGTCTGAAATTATGGTAGTAGGTATTGAACCGGGGGAAATATGTTTGCTTTAATTTTCTGGCGCTGCTCTTTGCATGATTTCTACATACTAATGCTATTTAGCCAAAAGAATGTCATAACTTATAGTCAAAATGTTGTTTTCTACCTTCTCGGACATGAAATAAGTTGAACAAACTGAATGTCGAATTTGGAGAATTTATTGAGGTTTTTTTTGTCAAATTTAAGGTCTTATACGAGTGTTTAAAAACACAATTTTAAGTGCATTGTTATACTATGTCTACATGGCTATGGCCATCGATAAAGCTCTATCTTCAGAATGGCCCTCATTAAATTACTTTATAAATTAATCTTGTTCATGTTACCAGTATGACTGAAATTTAATATAAACTAAAATCACTGCACTAATACCTGGTTGCAATGTGGTAAAATCAGAATTTTAGTATAGATCAAATATTTTTTCCTGAAATTCGACGGATTTTCACAAATTAGCCGATTTAATTCATTTTAGGCTACTTTTTGAAAATTGGGGGTTTGTGTAAAAATTGCAATGCCCAATCTCAAAATTTCGATGATTGGTTAGGTTTATAACGAGTTTCAGTATGTTTAGAGCAAAAAAATAGTGTTTTAACCCTTTGCAATAAGATTAAAATTTAGAATTTTTAGAAAAAAAAATTGTTGAAATTTTCCGAAATATCAACGTTGGGAGCAAAACGAAGTTTTTTTCACCTCATGGTCTTTGCATTAAGAGACTGGGTTATGAAATTTTATTTCGACCATTGCTTAACCTAACACAATTGAATTTTTTTGGAGTTGTGCACCCGCTTTAAACAAAAATTACACATTAGCATTCTGCCCTTGTCCAAACTTCAGTGAGCAGTAACTGTAGCCTAGTGTAAAGTAAAATCTGAAGGAATTCAAATTGACAATTGCTTTTTCAAAGACGCCTTGGGTTGTTGATATATCGTAAACGTTAAGAATTTTCTCTTTAGAAATAATTTTTGTGGGTTGCATTCTTTTGCCAGTTAACCTTTTTGGTCTTTAATTGGTTAGTAATTTCCAAATTAGCTGCAAGATTTTGACTTGTTGTCGCATTATACGCAAGCGTAATTCCGTAAACTGGTCGCGGACCAGAACATACTAATAATGGTTGTAAAGTACTTCATTTTGTGCAAAGTAGGAGTTGGTTAAACGCACTTCGGGGTTATTTGTTTTTTATTTATTTTATTTTTGGCTTAAGATCTAAGAAATTAGGAAATGAGCACAAATTCTTGTGTGTGGTGTATAGCTTCTATGCCTAGATATATTTTGAGGGAGAAAGAAGGTGTAGTTAATTGGCCACGTAGTCTGCTAAGGGAAAATTGTTTTGTTGAAAATTTTCTCAACAGCCGGGTCACTCGGAGGAAAATTGAATGAAAACTTGAGAAACACAATTTGTGAAGAGTATTTGCCGCTTTGTTGTTGCTAATAATTTTTTGTGAATTTTTTCCGCGGATTTCCCTACACTTAGATGTAGTGTAGTTAATAAATCTTAAGTATAAACTGTTGATAACGCGCCCAATTAATTTAAGAACGACCAACTTAGTTATGGAAAGTAACAACAAATAAATCTCTGCCATGCCCCAAATTTTTGCAAAGTTTACTGTCATCATTATCTATTACTAAACAAATTGGCGAGAATGTGATCGTCGCAAAAAAATAACAAGGAGCGTTATTTGACATTCCCGTAGAGCGGATGGTCAACATGTAAAGAAGAGGGTAGGGATATGGTAGAAAAGGACCTCATTGGCTAACCTAAGCCTAACCTAGATGTTGTCATTAAGCAGGCACGACAGACTATCCGTAAGATTCCGTAACCTCAAAGTGCCATAGAATGCTTTAGACCAATTTGCTGGGCGTTTTTCATTTTACACTTTATAAAGTAGTGATTCACGGTGTCTGCTAGGGTCAAAAAAGAATAATATTGTGTTCATCCGCGGCCAAGAGGAACAAATTACAACAACAAAATAAAAACTTATTGAATTTTTTAAATTTTTTTAAGAAGTGGAGTAAGTGGAATAAGTTGAATTTCCTTCCCTACCATTTTCCTAATCTCTCCATTACATGTTGACCATCCGCTTTGCGGGAATGCTTTGCAAATCACGAGCCTATTCCAAATTAAAAAAAAACATTATTTCAAATTAACGCAAAATTGTTGCTACCTGTCTTTAACAATACAACCAGCAAATAACAATATCAATAACCGTCCTGATAAGTTTATTTCAAAGAAAACTTTTAAAATGTCATGTGTTTAGGAAGGTGAATGAGAATTTTACTCCATAAGGTTTACAAATTATTTGAACTTTTGGTTTAGGTGTGTACTTTAGGTGAAATGTTAGTTTACTATGTAAGGTAACCCTAAAAGAGATAACTGTGGGCAATCAACCAGAAAGGCTAGGTTCAGGAATGCATACGATATCAGTTTTTTTCCAAACTAACCCAAAGCTGATGGTGTGCCGTTCGACCTATCTTGACCCACAAGATAACCAGAAAGTAGGCGAAAGCATTTTTACAAAAATCAAACCGCGTCCACTTCCTTCATTAACTTGACAGTGGGTGTACCATCGAGCAAAATTTTCCCGACTCTAAAATCTTAATATAAATAAATGTTTCTTCTGAACCAACCTCCAGTAGGTGTTTGTTCAATTTTTGTTCAACCCCGTTCAGGCAATTCCTCTTTTGCAAAACATGCATTACTTCAAGACCATTATTAGTTTGTTCTTATCCGCGACATCAATTTACGGAGGATTTGTGCCTGGGTATCAGGCAGATACAAGTAAAACTCTTGCTGGTGACATGGGACTACAAACATTTGAAGACGGAACGGTTGGACCGGTAAATAGGCAAAAGAATGCAACCCATTCTAATCGTTTCTAAAGACAAAATTTTTAACGCTGATTTTTTTTTTACAGTTTAACGCGTACGGTTCTGCTTACATTCAGTACCTAAGGAATGTCTCGGAATACGACGCCAAATTTAATGATACATGTACAAGCGGTGTGAGCTGCCTCATCTTAGTTAGAATTGATACGGAACCAGACTCAATGGAAGAAATTCCAGTGGACTTCAAGTACAATGGCAAGAATATCCCGGAAGTAATTGTAATGGATCCTATAAAAAGTTCTTATTCGGTCTATAACGTTGAAACAGGCAAACTTCCGGTAGAAAAAATCCTCCAACTTTGCTTGAAAAGGGGGATAGAAAAGTTTGAACAACTCTTGTCAACACGTGTCAACGAGGTTAGTAAATAAATTTACAGATATCATATCGTTTTTGATATTACTATACAAAATACTATGTTACATGTTTTTGTTTTTAATTTGACCATTAGACAAAATTTGAGTTACGTACATTCAGCAAAGTGTATGTTGGCGCTCACATTTTCGCAGCTTCCTCCGGCAACAGTTACAAGAAGAAGAACTACGTGCTCACTTGTTTTGTGATAGAATAGTTAAAAAAGCAAACTCATGCATGGTGACATGTATCCACAACCCAAAGTGTCTTTGAAAAATAAATTGTTAATTTAAAATCTTTCCGATGTTACTTTACACTAGGCTACAGTTTACTGCTCACTGAGTTTTAAACAAGGGCAGATTGCCAATGCGTAATTTTGGTTTATAGCGGGTGCTTAACTCGAAGAAAATTCCGATTTGTGTTAGGTAAAGTAGTAGGAGTGGGGCGAAATATGATTGTGGTTGGGGTAGAGCAATGTGGTCGAAGAAAAATTTCATAGTTCAGAACAAGCACTAAATGCAAAGACCATGAGGTGAAAAAATATTTAAATTTTATTTTATTATCAAATTTCCGTTACTCCTTAAGGGCCCTAAGCCCATGGAGCCGATATGACATAAATCGGAGTAATTTTAATTAGCATTGGAGTTTAATATATGTATTGTTTTTTTTTTTTTTGTGATTCTAATGTGAAATAGTAAATTAGGGTGTTAGTAATAAATTGTATGGGTTAATGTAAATATGTATAATGTTTAAATTTTAAACAGAAAATTTAAGTCTGAGTGAGTTTAAACATATAAATATATAAAAAAAAAAAATTTTTTTGCTCTCAACGTCGATATTTTGAATGTTTTTTTTTGAAATTCTCAATTTTTTGTAATCTCTCTTTTTATTCGAAAAAAAAAATCTAACTTTCCATGCGGATTGGCTACATTTCTTGTATAAGCTCCAAGTACAAACTTAACACAAAATCCATCTAATTTTTGGCTAAAGTATTTGGGTCTAAACCTTAGATAGTGAAATTCATTAACCTTCTCACGCACATGATATTTCAACCCTTTGTTTGGAATTAAACTTTTAGGAACGGTTATTCACTCTTTTTTTTTGTTTATCGGTTCTGTTGTAAAGGACGGGGAACAACGATTTTCTGTTAATTTGGAACAACGTACCTTGTTTAATTTAAATTCCTAAAATATAAGTTTCTGAATCTTTCAGTGCAACAATCGCGTAAGATATTAAATGGTGTCATTACAAGGACGTTTCTTAACGTTAAAGTGAGGCTTCGACTCGGTGGAATGTTATTTGTGAATTCTTAACAAATATGTATGAAATTTGACAAGAAAAACAATTTCAGAAGAGTTTGACACATTGTTATTGCTAATAAGAATTGTGAATCTCTTCCGTGTATTTAGCTACACCTAATTGTAGTGTAGTTAATAAATCTTAACTAAAAACTACTGATATCTCGTCCAATTAATTTAATAACTGACGAGGGGATGGTCAGGCATGCGCAAGAGCTAAAAATTGAAAAAATTGAAACTTTGCCCTTTTAACACTTATAAATAAAAAGGATTTTTAAATATAGTCGGAATTTTCAATGGCCAAAATTTCCAAAAAATATTTTTTGGAACAAATTTCTGAAATTCTTATGAGATATTCCACGGCATTTCTTGTGATTTTTACGGTCCCCCTTTCTTGAATTTTATTTTTTAATAGACGGGCTTATTCCTAAAAAGCAGGGGATACACTACGAATTTTTTCTAAGAGATCTCAAATATTTCAGAACAAGTTCTAAAATGTCTAAAAACCTGTTCTGAAAAGCCTAAACACACGTTCGAAAATTTTAAAAAATGCCATATTTTAGGATGAAGTACGACTATTGAAAAAGATTTTTTTTAGGTGTGGCAGACCGCATAAATCACAAGAAATTCCGTGCAAAATTCCATAAGAATTTCAGAAATTTTATTTTAGAAAAATAAATTCTTTTTAAAAAATTTGGTCATTGAAAACTCCCACAATATTTAAAAATCGTTTTAATTTATAAGCATTGAAAAGGCAAAGTTTAAATTTTTTAGCTCTTGCGCATGCCTGACAATCCGCTTGTGAGTTAAGGAGAGTAACAACAAACAAAATTGTGCCATACCACACTATTATGCAAAGTTAAATAAGTGTCATTATTATCATATACACTAGCAAAGAAGCCCGTCCTAAGACTGGAGTACTCAATAATTCTTTAAATAACTAATTAGAATTAGTTTTTGAGCCAGTTGGAGGTGATAGTTAGCTTCAGCGTACGTAAGAACCCGTTATACATGTAAAACTCAACTTCCAAAAGTTAATTATTGTTAATTGTTAATTATAACTAACTAATTAGAAATTGGTTTTGAGCCAATTGGAGGTCATAGGTAGCTTCCGTGTACTTAAAAACCTCCATTTACATGTAAAACTCAACTTCCAATAGTAAATTATTGTTAATTATTAATCACAATTAACTAATCAGGAATTGATTTTGAGTCAATACAATTTTTTTTATTAGCTTCAGCGTACTTAAGAACACCCATTTACATGTTAAACTCAACTTCCAAAAGTTAATTATTGGTAATTATTAATCATAAATAATAAATTAGGAGCCTGTATTGAGCCATTTCAAGGTCAAAGTTAGCTTCAGCGTACGTAAAACCCCTATTTACATGTAAAACTCAATTTCCAATAGTCAATTATTGTTAGTCGTAATTAACTAATTGAAATCACAATTGGGGAATTGAATATCATTAGGACAAATTTCTTCAGCAATTTTGAAAAGTTAATTGTTAAAAAAAGTATACATAAAAAGTTGAGGTGAGTAGGAGTCGAACCCGCGATGTTGATATTCGAGCCGACACCTCTCACCAGAGGTGACCCTCTGAAGGGTCGCCTCGATTTGATCATAATACAATGCTCAATCACGGTACCATAACGGAAAGTAGTAGTAAGAGAGTGTAACCAGAAACATTTTACTATACCTAGTAATCCGGAAAATTTTTCCGGATTTTTCCCCAGGTGCCTTTTCATCATTCTATCGATGATTATGAAAAAAAATTTGGCCCGCTCTGAATTTTTTTTCTTTGAAATTGTAGAATTTGTTTTTTTTTCGGTAGGAATTTATGTTGTTTTAAGCTAGGGTTAGTTTAAATTTAAGAATAATAGTAAAATCCTAATAAACCGTTTTTTTTTTATTAAAGACAATGCCCGATAAATAAGAACAGGAAAACAGAGTTTTTTTTGGTTTTGAGAGTCAGTTAGGGAGTCATCGGGGTCAGGGGTCAGGGGTCATTGGTACCATCATAATTTCCATTTTTTTTTTGCAAAATTTGAAAAAAAACGAAATGAACGATTTTTCGGTATTGAGGGTCATTCTCGGATTCAAAATGAGTGCGAATTGTCCCTTAAGAACCATATTCGAACAATACCTCCCTATTGAACCTTCGAAAATTCTCCCGCAAACAGATTTTTAAAATATCGATGCGTTCGGGAGTTATGGCGCAAACAACCGGACGGACAGACAGACAGTGCGTACCCATAAAGTAGCTAATACCCTACTTAATAACCTAACCAAAACCTAAACAAAATAAATATATCCTGATAATTCAATTACAATTTTAAACCTGACCAAAAGCTAACCTAACATTTCTTAAACCTAGCCAAAACCAAACAAAATTCAAACCTATCAGGTTTTAAACTATAAAATGTAAACTATATATTTACCGAAAAGTAACAGTAATGCTAAATAAAATCGAAACCGAAAAACTAAATAAATGTAAAACAACATTTTTATAATTTGTGAAATTTCTATTAAAAAAAGAAATTGTGAGAGCGGTCCAGCAAATTTTCAGAATCATGTTTAGAGTGATGAAAGGTACCTAGCAAATTTTTTTTAAAAATTTCTGAATTCGTTCAAATTTTTTACCGTTTTTGCTTTCTTTAAATCTCACGGAACGGAATGTTATTTTTTGAAGTTACAGAACGCGGTTTTCCAGAAAGTTGCAGTTACCATGGGGCCACAACTTTTTTGAAAAGCAAAAACGAAAACAATACCCGCTATTGGTTACTGTTTTATTTGCAGTTGCCTTATTTTCGAGAACTTGACCTTTGACCTTCGAGATGAAGGTCATTGACCTTTTGCTCCTTACCCTCGTGACCTTACCTTGTATTTCCCACGGAGAGACGTTTGGGGAGCAATGCGACCACGGGTCGACCCCGGTGCAGTGCAAGCCAAGCTACAACCTCGAATGCGCCAGCAGCGGCACCTGCGCATGTCAACTGAAAAA
>JAQFYP010003929.1:0-10304 GCA_034694865.1 Bilobella braunerae
GCGGCGCGGGGGAACAACAAGTTAGGGACAAGTGACGCTAAGCGTTAATTAAGTTAATTAGTTAATTGAAGGGTTAAATAAGGGGGTCAGTGGCAGTATGGCCACACCTCTTAACACCTTATTTAGAAAGTTGTGCAATTCGGCAAAATTTTTGTGTAGGATTACGTAGGCCTATGTTGTTGTAATTCAAAAAAATTATTTTACCTCATTTGGGTTAATACTTTCTACTTTTTCAATCTGCAATTTTGCAATTTGCAGTATTCACAACCTAATATAAACTCATTTTTGTTAGTTTAAAGCCTACCTTGATAATTTGTCCTTGCTTGTTATACAACTTGGATGTAGTATATTTTGGAAAATCAACAATGAAGGCGACGACCTCTACATTTTGCGCAGTGGGTACTATTATACTCACATTGACCTGAATGCTTTAAGCGCGCCGGTATTATTGGCACATTTAGCCGTGGTAGATGGTTGCAAACAATTACAGCATATGTCTAACATAAAATTGAACTTACCGCATCAGTATTCACCTAGTCGCGGATATCACTTAAATATACACTTCGACGGAAATATTCAAATAATGGACTCACGCGCCTACGCATTTCAGATTGGAACCACAGAGTACTATTTTCTGACCTGTGACAGAAGGCGGAAAACAAATTTGTTCAATATTTGACTCCGGTGTTTCCAAACATGGGTTTGGGTTACAGGACTATTAACCTGCCTATTCGTGATTCTATATCTTCGTATTGTCCTCATTAAAATAAAACATTCTGCAAATGCTTCATATCAGTTACTCTTAAGCGTGGTCTTGAAGCAAAGAGAAGGAGTTTCAAGTTTGAAGATATTCAATGCAGTAAAAGGTTTCCGCCTTCTATTTGCATTGATAATTCTAATGTGTGTAGAGTTTACCAGTTTTTACAAAAGCAGGATTACATCAGATCTAACACTACCGCCCCAAGTTAGAGTGATGAAGTCTCTTGATGAAGCATTGGATCACAAATACACAATTATTCTACCATTTAGTTTTCCCCTTTCCCAGTTGGATCTTACTTTACCAGGCGTTATGTACAAGAACAAGTTATATTAGCATGTAATCGTACTCTTTTGCTTGGTAATCAATTGGAAATAGAAAACCTAGTAAATTGGAGTTTAAATATGACAAACTCCGAAGCGCTGTACCAAGGAAGCGAACCAGTGTTCCCAAGGGCCACATCCTGGATGTTTGCTGCGACACAGTGGGACCGTTCATACTGGATTGGATATATAGGAGAGTCCACCCTATTATACACTCAGGAATGAGGGGATACATATTGAAAAGACAAAAACTTTGTAGCCAACAAAACCAAATATGGCCTTGCAAAGAATTGGAAAAAAGTTAAACGACTAGAGACAAATTCCAACATCGTGATAGCTACGTTCATGTTGTACGCAATAGGAATTACAATTGCAACCGTTGTCAGATCGCACGACGGGTGAGTATGCGCTGTATATCGCTTTTTTTTTTAATTTTTTTTTATTCACGTCAATAGTTTCTAAGCAATTACAAAATTTTTAGAAACCCACCAAAGTGGTCTTACAACTAAATAATTAAATTAGTTACATTGCTAAGTTTAAGTGAATTTAAGTAGTAGGTAATTATAGGCTACAGCCTTATGACAAACTTATTTAGTTAATATAATTTATGATTAATTACAAACCCTGATTTGTTAAGTCATTTTACTTTATCACTATGATAACTCTAGGGTAACAACTATGTTAACCCCTATGTGAACCCTTATGTTATCCCCTATTTTGTCCCTTATGTTTACTCCTGTGTTAACCCCTATGCTGACCCCTATGTTAACCTCTATGTTAACCCTTATGTTAACTATATCTTAACCCTAACTTACCCATATCATAACCCTAACTTGACCCTAATTGTTTCTTAATAATAATTCATTGTTCTGTTTTGTTATTAGTATCTTTTTTTTTACCAATTCTTTAAACTTAAAATAGCTTGAAGCATTAACCGTTTTATCATCAAGATTATTCCAATATTGAACAGATCCATTTTGGAAAGTCCCTAAACCATATTTTGATTTCCATGAACTATTTTAAAGGAGTTGTTTGTCCCTTGACGTTGGATATTGATGTAAATGCGAAACAGTTTTGTAATAGTTATCAAAAATTGCAAAAAAATTTCCCTTATTATTTTGGACGCAGTACAAAGCACTCTTTACTCATAGAGGTATTTGGAAAAAAAAGTTAAGATCGTTCGTTATATCCAATGCAACTGACTGAGTCGTACTTTCGTTTTCCAGTAACAAACCTCCATAATGTTCTTATTACCTTCTCAATTTTTTTCAAATTTCTCATTCTGGTTTCCCCATATATCACCAACATATACTGTAAAATTGAACCTACCATGGCCTCCATTAATATTTTTTTTGCCTTTTCAGGAAAATAATTTCTAAAACTTATAGAGACTACTAATAATTGAAAAACACTTTTAAGCTTACACTTTCACTTAAACCATAGACTATACTTAGAAGTTTGGTATTTACGTAAATCTAGTGTTCAAGCGTGTAAAGTGCTGCTTATTTGCCTTAAGTATGGTTTGAACAAAAAATTGAAGAAACACAAAATTCAGTTGAGTTCAGTTGATTTTTAGTTCAATTAACTTTTAGTTTACGCAAACAATTTGAATCAATTTGAAATTTTTGGATATTTGGAAACAATTATCACCAAAACGCTAAGACCAAATTGGATAAATTTGCTCTTACAACGATAATAAGATAATGTTAAGGTCGTGTTTTAAATTTATGTCACTAAGGGTACGCTTAGAACCGGCTATCAACCAATACTTTATTTTGTTTTCTCTTTCTTCCATGTTGTTTTATTTTTCTTGTATTACTAAACTTTCATGTCACTAAAATTTTAGATAACTACAGCAAAATTTCGACGTATGTAAAAATTTTTGAGATGGGGGACTAACAAGGAAATGATTTTTGATGTCCCCTGAGTTTCATCACGTGACTAATTTTTTTCGATAGCACTAAGGGTCCTGATAAATTACTCAGAAGGAATTATCTGCCAATTCATAAATGGCGGGAAAATTCAAATTTGAGTTTTTAAAATTTTGAAATTTTTGGAAGGGGGGACCCTTCTCTCGTCAAAAATTTGCATGTAAAATCCCATAAGGATTTCCGGATTTTTGAGGATGAGCACATTCTACCAGCGATTGGCTAACTTACAGTAAACTTTAGTTTTTTGAACATCAAAATTTTGATATCCTTATCAAAACGTCGATATGCTTATTAAAATTTAGATGTTCTCATCAAAAACCAAATTTGATCGAAATTTCGATGTATTCACCGAAAACTTCAATTTGATCAAAATTTCGAAGTCCTCATCGCAAACTTTACTTTGATCGAAATTTGGATGTATCGATAACTTCAAATTTATCGAAATTTCGATGTTCTAATCGAAAACTTCAATTTGATCGAAATTTCGATGTCCTCATCGAAAACTTCAATTTGATCGAAATTTTGATGTTCTCATCGAAAACTTCAATTTTATCGAAATTTTGATGTTCTCATCGAAAACTTCAATTTTATCGAAATTTTGATGTTCTCATCGAAAACTTCAATTTGCCAATTCATAAATGGCGGGAAAATTCAAATTTGAGTTTTTAAAATTTTGAAATTTTTTGAAGGGGGAATCCTTCTCTCGTCAAAAATTTGCATGTAAAATCCCATAAGGGTTTTCAGATTTTTGACGATGAGCACTTACTACACATGTCCATTACCCATGACTAAATTTGATCAAAATTTGCCATTATTGCCGAGTTTACTTTTGTGGCATCACTCAAGTTGTCCTAAAATTGCAAGTTATGGGCAACAGTTAATTTTGCCTTTTTATTTTTAATTTAATTTTAATCATTTTGATGGCGATCTCCGTGAACTTTATTGTTACAATTTAGCACAAATTGACCCTTACGATCAAGTTAATTTCAAGCCTAAATTTTACATAAAATTACTGCGACCTTTTAAACCAACTATGGTTAAATTGAGCTCGAAGTTTAGAACTTAATTACCTTAGTTTGTAATTATAAGAAATTAATAATTGACAAACTTGCAACAGCGCTAGAGCATTTTAAAATTTTATTAAATTTTACTTTAATTAATTAACCTGACTTCAAGTCTGACTAATAATTAACTGTTGTGTTGCTACTCGTTGGTGTTTGGATCGACAAAAACTTACCTGCACTTCAAACTTCAGCACTAAAAATGGGCATCAGCATTTTTTAATTTTTTCACGACAAATGAAACTACGGAACGGAAACGCGCGGTTGGTTGAACAGACAGATGTTTCAATACTGTAAGAAATTCTTAAGACACATTTCTAAAATGCTAGTACTTTTATTTCAATTTTTTTATGTCATGTCAGTCGAAGTGGACATGGAATTCGTCAAAAAAATGGTGAATGCACAAATATGCATCACAGTGAGAGCATTGGATAAAACATGGTTCTTCATGTTCACACAGTTCGCAATCGTGATGGTTTACATCAAAACACACTTGATTCACATTTTTAAAATTCACCTTTTCTTTGAAGTATCCGCAAGACGCCCATGCATATTTGAGCATTGGTTTGAATTTTGGTGAACTGAATTGGTTGTGAATTAGTGATTGGAGTTTCAGGCTATTTTCCCTTGCACTCAAGTCAACCTCAATTTCGTCTAGCAACATCCTTTCTTCGATTTTTTTTCTCAAAATTTTTAGTTGACGTAAACAATATTTATCCAATGGTTGAGAAATTGCCGTGGTAGAAGCTGGAATTTCTAACCGTTCACATTTGTTTGCGACTTCAGTGAAGATTTCGTCATCACGTTGTCCAGTCCAGGCATCTAACAGTAAAAGTGACGATGATTGAATCTGCACCGCTAAACACTTCTCTACCCAAATCTTCATAAGGTCTTTGCTCATTTTCCCCGACTTTGATGATGTTACAACGAGGTTCGGCATTTTTCGGAGTAATTCGTCCACTTTTTGTTTTACTTTTGGACCAAAAGATCCACTAGGCTCTTGCAGGCAAACGAACATGGGCGAAAGTAAACTCCCTTCCATGGAGATTGTCGGCATAATGGTATAGCTGTGGGTCGCTTTCGGTTTTGATCGAACCAATCCCAATGTTGACTTTTCTCCACGAATACTCAACGTTCGCTGAAAATGGTTAAATGTTAAACGTTAAATAATTTTGCTCACTTTATAATTTACAAGCGATTGCAACTTTACTTTTACCTTTGGGCCCAGCGCGTAAGTAAATCCCGATTGATCAGCGTTAATGATTTGGGAAGGTTCATACTTTTGTAAAACTGGAGCAGAATCCTCCAAAAATTTTGCTGCTAAGGTGTCGGGCGAATGAGTTTGAGTTTGTTCAGTAGTCGAAACAAACTTTGTAATTTTTCGACAAGCAATTTTGAAGCGACTTTTGAAGTTTTGACACCAGGACAAACTTGCTACGAAATCAAGTTGCAACTCCTTGGCTTTCACTATTCCCCATCGTCGCAAATCGTTGTCATGTACGCTAAGGTAATGTTGTCTTACATTTAAAAAGCGTTCAAAAACGTTCGTTTCCAATAGTTCCAATTTTTGAGAAAATGTACCTTTAAAGATACTAAAATTAGTTTAACTCATGTCGCAGGCACTAAAATTACCGTATGGGTATTACCAAAGTGTATAATTTACAATCTGTATAAATATATTATAAATATAAAGTGTAATCCCCATTGATCTCACCAACGCTAACAGTAAAAGAAAATACCCCCTACATGGTGCTTGATTTAAAAACAGGAAAACTGTTTAGGTAATCCACTCGTTGCTAACAAAAAATCAACATACTGTTATAATTAATTACTAAAAAGTAATGAATTGGCAGATTCATTTCAAGTATTCTGTACTAAATTATCTGACAATTGATAATTTATAAATTCAAAAAAATTTAGGAAATTTAGCTTACCGCATTTGTCAATGTACCGACGAAATCGCCTAATGTAATTTTTGTCACGGATTTTTTTTGTTTTGGCGAACTTCTCATTTTTTCGACCGTCATAAAACTTGACAACAGCTTTCATAAAGTCAAGTTCAAACGATTGTTTTCCAATTTTTAATGGATTCGTCCACTCTTGTGACTGTGACCCAGGTTCACTGAACTCTCTCCCATCATCTTCATGCTCGTCGTATTGAAGTTCACAGTAGTCATCTTCGAAGTCAAGGGTTATTTCTTCAGAAATGAATCCGAAGGTACACAAGTCTCTGACTTGTGGCAAAATTTTGTTGGCGTGTTCAAAGTCTGAAACATCTGGGTTTACGCTGATGTAATCTGATTTTTCTTGATCCAGTACTTTCTGCAGTATTGCCTTGAGAATGACGGCGAACCTTGACATTTTGCTAATCAAAATTAAATTAAAATTAAATTGAGTTAAATATATTTGAAAATATGATGTGCTTTTATATAATCAAAATAACAATGTTTACCTGTAATTCCGTTACATAACAATTGAGTTCTGCCCGGTCATTTTCCCCATTTCGGTTTGACAAAAATATTCATGTTCTACTTTTCATGGGTCCAACGCAGCAGGGCAGTGCCCAGCTATTTAACAAATTATAAACTTATAAAGCAATAATCACAAACACTTGTAAAACCTGATGGTAAAAAGTAAAGGAAATTATTCAAACCTTTTAAAAAACCAAGAAACCGTCCCAAAAAAGGCAACTTAAATTTTAGTTTCTAGATACTCAATACCAGCGCATCCTGGGACAGGACACGCATGTTTAGCTAGTCTGCTGTATATTAAAGTTAAAAGTGTGCGCTGCCAGGGATCAGCAGGTGGCTATAATTCAGTTCCGCAGGGTCACAGACATCGGCATTTTTTTTTTACAATTTCCGCTCACCTTTTTCTCCGCTTAGCCAAGTTTTTATAAAATGTTCACAATTTCGAGTTTTCAATGTAGACTCCAAAATGCGAACTTTTAAATTTCGATAGAGTTACAGTTTTCTTTCACATCGAAACCTCAATCAAAGTAAAGTTTTCGATGAGAACATCAAAATTTCGATCAAATTGAAGTTTTCGATGAAGACATCGAAATTTTTATCAAATTGAAGTTTTCGATGAGAACATAAATTTCGATCAAATTGAAGTTTTCGATGAGAACATAAATTTCGATCAAATTGAAGTTTTCGATGAGAACATCAAAATTTCGATCAAATTGAAGTTTTCGATTAGAACATCGAAATTTCGATCAAAGTAAAGTTTTCAATGAGAACATTGAAATTTCGATCAAATTGAAGTTTTCGATGAGAACATCAAAATTTCGATCAAATTGAAGTTTTCGATGAGAACATCAAAATTTCGATCAAAGTAAAGTTTTCGGTGAATACATCGAAATTTTGATCAAATTGAAGTTTTTGATGAGAACATTGAAATTTCGATCAAGGTAAAGTTTTCGATGAGAACATCGAAATTTCGATCAAATTGAAGTTTTCGATGAGAACATCAAAATTTAGATCAAAATGAAGTTTTCGATCAAATTGAAGTTTTCGATTAGAACGTCGAAATTTCGATAAATTTGAAGTTATAGATACATCGAAATTTTGATCAAAGTAAAGTTTTCGATGAGGACTACGAAATTTTGATCAAATTGAAGTTTTCGATGAGAACAACGAAATTTCAATCAAATTTCCTCTTTGATAAGAACATGGAAATTTTAATAAGCATATCGACGTTTTGATGAGGATATCAAAATTTTGATGTTCAAAAAACTAAAATTTACTGTAAGTTAGCCAATCGCTGGGAGAATGTGCTCATCCTCAAAAATCCGGAAATCCTTATGAGATTTTACATGCAAATTTTTGACGAGAGAAGGGTCCCCCTTCCAAAAATTTCAAAATTTTAAAAACTCAAATTTGAATTTTCCCGCCATTTATGAATTGGCAGATAATTCCTTCTGGGTAATTTATCAGGACCCTTAGTACTATCGAAAAAAATTAGTCACGTGATGAAACTCAGGGGACATCAAAAATCATTTAAGTAAAACAGAAAACCGCGGCAAATAATTTTTATTTATAATAACAAATATTTGAAATTCTTTATTAACAAAAAGTTTTTTATTTAACACAACACATGAATAATTCCTATTTATAAAACTAACATTAAATTTGGAAATAAACCTTTTAGTAAGTAAGTAAACACTGCTGTGTCATATTCATTTGTATTTTCAACTTTTAAGTAAAGTTAATGATAAAGGAGCGTTATATGACATTCCCGCAGAGCGAATGGTCAACATGAAATCAGAGAGTAGGGATGAGGTATTAGTTAGGAGCTCATTAGTCATAGATTGTTGTAGTTGAAAATTTTTGTATATTTCTTCACGTTTTTAAGAAAAAACACATCTCGGATACTTTTATCATTGATAAGTTGTGAGTATTACCTACAAATTATAACTAGTCTTGTAACAAAACGTTTCTTAGTTCGCAGGTTTAATTCTGGATAAAACAGTGTAGAAAACCTCCAGAAGAATTGCATTATAAATTTGAGTTATAGTGGAAGGTGTTTTATGTAGTTTTTTTTATTTCAAAATTAAGTCAAGTTTTTGAATTTTGGAATAAGCATAAGTTTTGAAACTCAGTTATGACAGTGAAAGTTATTATTATTTAAAATCGACAAAGCGTTGTTTAGAAAAAATAAAAACTACGCATTACACTGGTTATCCCAGGAAAGGATTAATTTTGTATTTAAGAAGTTGTTTCGTATATGTAACATTGTGCTACATTTTCATAAACTTCAGGACCAGAATGCGGATGCAGGCAACGGCAAGTATGAAGTGTTTGATTGATATTTGCGTTTACCGGACACTCGTAGAATCTGCTTGCTTTGTTATACCAACTCTGGTCAAATGTTCTGCATCCAAAGGAAAAAAACAATTCGGAATTGGCAGCTTCTCCTATCACAATTGAGTAAGTGGTTCCTGGACAGTCACATCTTTCGGTTGCTGGAAAACATGGAAAAAAAAGACGCAAATGAAAACGTGATAAAACCTAGCAGCAGAACGTGTGTGAAACCTTGAACAATAAATCAAGTATTACCGTATCTCAAAAATACAAAACCGCAAATTGCCACAATTGAGGGTATGAAGTTTTACCGAAAAATGTATGTAGTCCGACCATTCTGGACGCCATAACTGATACTTACAGAACAACTTAGAATGTCTAAAAATTTGAATGTGTTGCTTATCAAATATTTATAAGTTTTAGAATTATGTCATAACATGTAAGTATCATTTTAATTTGTGTATTTTTACTCTCACAGCAACATTGACGGAACTAGTATTATCAAATTTGATGCAAAAAACAAAAATTATTTCACTTGCTAAAGCACCGAGAACAATACGTCATGGTCACAATTTATGGTCACAAACATTTTATCGCTAAACTCCTGTCACCCTTACTTCAGGAGCACTTTGCTCTGGACAAATGCGACACTACCACTGCGTTTCATATGTGCTAATAATTCTCCACTATAATTATCTTCTAATTTTCTGCCCGTGCGTGCGTGATTGCGTAAGGGAACATAACACCTGGCCTTGTAATAAACAGAAAGAGCCATAGGCACAACTTGTTACTGAAATTCCGTCAGTAAAAACTGAAAGGATAGATCATGTTTAATCAGTTGATCCATAATTGAAGGTGATTCCGATAGTGGGAACCGCTCGTGTAAGTCTCAATGGCGATATTTAGGAAACCGTGACTTTTTTTTTCTCGTCACTCAAAACTCATACTTTTTTCTACTATTTCTGTTACCCTAAACTTCGAAAACTTGTAACGGGTGTGCCCATCTATGTGGATACGCTCAACTCTTGGTTAAGTTACCCTTTACGTCATTCCTTCTTTGGAACCCCTAGGAGCCCACATCAGTTCATTGACTTAGAGTCACTCATCAGGTCACTTGAGCATCAAGCATCGTAATCGTAGTCCAGTATACAACGTTTCAGAAAGGACGTGGCGACCTTTCCGGACCTACAGTCACCCGTTCAATCAGAAAAATCAATATCGACAAAAGAATCAGGTAAGCCCTGAAAGTCATAACAAATAAACCGTGGTAAAACGGTCAACCAGTAGCGGAAGTAGGAGGATTAGTATTATAAAAATTATAAAATTAGACTAGAAAACAGAAGTCCGGGATTTCGGAGGACAAGGGGTCATTTTCGGGTGAAGGGGGGCCCTGAGGTCATCGAGACCATTATAACTTTTCGTTTCAT
>JAQFYP010003930.1:0-10303 GCA_034694865.1 Bilobella braunerae
TTTTTAACAATCAAAAGTGGGAAAAAGCTAGGGAGAAAGGGGCAGGAGGATCCCCTAGGTGTCGTGCATCCGCAACACTCCTTGATGACCCGTTGGCTGCCGTAAACAGTTTTCTAGCTCAGCACAAGATCCAGGCACCTGCCGAACAAGCCTGCCGGCTTGGCAAGTTTAACCAGAATGCGGAAAAGCCAAGACCAATCAAAGTGAGCTTCCAATCCCTTAATGATCGCAACCAAGCGCTAAATCTCTGGAGGAAATTAAAAGGTGAACCATATTTTGTAACAGAAAATCTTACATCCGAAAACAAAACTGAACGCTAGAAAAAACACCAAGCAAGACTGTCGGAGGCCCAACATCGAGATAGTTTGGAACCTACTAACGGACCATTACAAACACGATTCAACAATCAATCCCAAAGCGACACTAGTCTTCCTAACAATTGACTTCCTGACAACCCACGCCCAATTTTTCCACCCTGGAGATGGAACCACTCCCACGCTTCTAACGGCACAAAGCAACAAAACGCCAAATTGTCTCCGTTACGACGTCACAAATAACCGCCAAGGAAAATGGTCCATTCAGCCTCCGCCTCATCCAAGATCCACAAGCTCTACAGCCAATAGTTAAGTCAACTTTAATTTTAATTTTAACTTAATTCAAATTTACTATCATTCCCTATTACTTACCAAAAACCCAAATTTATTTAAATAACCCGCACACCGTCGAATGATTACCTAAGCTAATTCTACAACTACTTGAAGCGAATACCTTGCAATAACTTTTAGCATACTTTTAACTACTCCACAATTCTAGAAATTTTTTACCTGTAACTTGTAATTCGTGTTGATTGTGGCTTATGCCTAATGTCAAATAAACGATTGATTGATTTGCTGAATAGTATGGATGGCGTAAGTGGGACATTCGAGACATCAATTGTTCTGCTATGTACAGAGAAGCCATAGGCCATTCCACAATGGCCGAATGGCTAAATTTGTGGCACATATTGTTGAGCAAGATTTTTGAGGATGAGCAATTGTCCAAGATTTGGCGCACTTAAGATGTTTTTTTTTTACAAAGACACATTGTTCTTTCAGGGAGGAAACTATTTTAAAAATAAATTTTTGAGATCTTTCTTGGACAAAAAAATTTGCATAATTTTACCACATCTCCCAAAAGCACACCCTTGTTCCTTCTGAACAGACTTTGAATGAAGAGGGTGATCAATAAGATCATGAGTAAAAAAGTCACTGTACTTTTCTTGATTTACCTGTTGTGCACCATTTCAAGCAATTTAGGATGCAATTTGTTATACCGTGCGTTTTTTTTTTCAAATATAAATCTTACTGATTACAATCATAGCCAATTTGACAAAAAAGAATTAATTAAGTGGTTTCAAAATTTTACAAAACAAAATATTTTTGAAACATTAAAAATAATTATTTGCCTTAAAGGAACTCGATTTTAAATGTTTGGATTCATTTTTTTAATTCTTTGTTTTATTTTTCAAAAAAATCCTAAACTTTCTTTTTTTTGCATCCATTGTGTTTTAAAAAAAAATACATACATAACATACATACATAAAAAAAAACCTAAACGCAAAATTGAGTTTTTCAAAGTTTCACCAACTGTTTGTTCGCACAAATTGTCTCATCTTGATTTAAGTGATTTTGTTTGTAAATATTTTAAATTTTTTGAAAATGGGTTATAAAATTGTAATTTTCCTTGCCGTCGTCGTGTGCAGTGAATAAGGCAGGGGTAAGGAAGTATAAAAGGAAAAGTTTCGTTTGAAGCCATTTTTTAAATTTAACAAAGTTTGAATTTTATATTCTTCCAGCTGCGCCCTGTTGTGAATCAAGAGACTTACGCAATGAGAAGCAATTGGGCGACAGAGGGAATGTCATGGCACTTCTGCTACTGTATCAACGCGCCTCCGGAAGAGTGACCCGGGTCATTGACCTCGTGCAAGTTTGAGTTAATTGGGAATTAATAAATTAATAAATCTGTTCAAATTGAACTAAACAAATTTGTACAAGAACCTTCATTTAATGAAAGCGGGGGAAGATTGGCAATACCTAGCTGAAATAAATTTTCCGCCGGCATTATTAAGTTGAAAATGTCAATGGCGCTGCGAAGCGATTAGCACCAATCGCTTTCGTTTTCCAAGTCAGACGCTGTTCAAATTTTGAGCTCATATTTATGCCCTCGAGTGAGTTTGGTCTTTGACCTTTTGAGATAAAACCGGTCAAAGCACTGAAAAATGCGCCGACCTTGTCATCAAAATGAACTGCGACTGGGCTTCAAAACGCAACCCTGAAACTTTGTGAAGCACGTGATCGCTGAATTTTGATACATTATTTTTTACAAAATGTGAGGTCAACTTTTAGAAAAAAAAACTTGAAAAAAATTCTAATGAAATCACACAGTCCAGTTTCTTTTTTAATGTACAATTTATCATTTTGGAATTTATCCCTCCAGTCTTCGAATTCAGATTTCGAAACTTCCAAAAATATTTGAATTTTAAATTTAAAGCAGCGACCAAACAATTATATTCATTTACCCCTTTATCGAGATATTCATTTAAAAAGAGGCTTAATTTTTAGAATTAGTTTTCTTTAGATGCAACAAACAAAATTTACTCACTATTACTTCGTGTCAGACCATATATCCCAACTTTCGATTATCCCTTTTATTTTTGGCCGAAATTTCAACTATATTTCTTAACGGCATTTGAATTTTCAAAATACTGTTTTGAAAATACGGTTTTACGGTTCTTTTTCTATAAACGAAATTTGTACTGGATTGACGGCATTTTAATTATCAAGATGTTTTTTCCTTACATTCAAAATAATTTAATTAGAGGAGTGAAAATATGATTTGAAATAAATCTTACAACAAATTTTGAAAACCATACTTTGAATTTTGAAAACGTTATGATCAATGTGAAGCCTTTATTTGAACAAGATGCTTGGTTTGGTTCAGAAAATGAGCTCTGGTGTACCTGGAGATTTGTCATTAACAAGGAAAAGATTCCTTTCCTAATTTGACAATACAACAACAATGCTTTGAGTTATTTATAATTTAAACTTTAAGTCAGAGGTCAAAAGGTCAAGAGTTCAATGCCCTTTAGAGCAGGCATGGACTCCGATGACGAGCAACAGCCTTGATCATCGCCTCGGCACTCAAGCTCCTTGCTGTTGTTCTCAAGCCCTTAAAGCTTGTTGTGCGGGTTCGAGTCGAAGTTCCACGGCGTACGTTGGGATGATCTAGGCGAACCGACTGAAAAACAATTTTTTTTTCTAAGTTTGAAAATACTTTTTGAATACATAATTTACGGTACATGTTTTAAAAATTTTGAAAATTGATATTACAAAAAAAAAATTGAAAATTAGTTCTTATTCTAATTTTTGAGGCAATCAGGACAATCAAACTTTGTACTGTTAAATTTTCCCTACGTTTTAGTCTGATTGTGAAATACTTGGGTCGTTTATGAGTAAATTTTTAGAATTTTTTTGGACATTATTTTGAACATGACCAAATTCTAGTACAATACAAACTCAACTCACGAACAATACTCACGCAGCGCATGAGCAATCATCAATAATTGGTGATAAAGGCCTGAAAGGAAAATTCGTAAAATAGCATTAATAAATAGAATCATTTTAAAAAGTTTGTTTGTCAACAAACTATGTCAAAAACACACAATAAAATAACAAAATAAAATTGCTTTGCGATTTGAATAAGGTGCAATAAATTTGTTCAATCAGATACAAAAAAAACTCAAATCGAGCGCTCGTCCATCGGTAAAATGTTTTCAATATCCTTTTCAAACAAAACGCGGAAGGTTTTAGTCGGAACAAAATTCTAAAAACCCTTAGTTTTTTATCAAACGTACAAATTGATCCCAAGCAAAATTCGATGCTGATTCCGAATCTGCCACCCGTTTGAAGTCACGACTTCCGGTTCAAAAGTTGTGTGCAACACTCAAGCTCAATGCTCAAAGCTTCTGTGGGATTTCTGTTTACTACTTCTGGCGGCCCCAAATTAATTTTGAGGGTTTAAGTTCCCAATTTGATTCGATTTGACGACATGGACCCCTCATATGCATATACCCCCATGTTATCAACACCACAAGTTACAAACTTGTACAGTAAAATTACCTCAACTTATTAGGGGGGTCATTTCTTTTAATAATGCTCGAGACCGTTTCCGCAAGCTAGACAGTAAACTCAGCCTAAGTTAGTATGGGGGTTGTAGGGTTCTTTCAAGGATCCTAATTCCAGTAACCCTCATACTCCCATTGGGGTACATTGGAAAAACTGCACCTACCCCGGTCACGCTGCAGTAACTTGGTGTATTGAGGGGGTCCCGGGGTTCATTTTAAGTTTTTTCCACCCGTATCCTTACCCCATGTAAAAACACGGGGGTTATAAGTGGGGTTCTTGAGGTCAAAGCGTTTGGAGATCCTAGAGAAGCTTTGAACATTGAGTATCGTGTGTGACGATTGACCCCGCATAACTTTTGAACCGGAAGCTTAAATTCAAACGTATGGCAGATTCAGAATCATCATCGAATTCTGCTTGGGTTCAATGAATCTGTTAGAGGCTTTTCGGAATTTCGTTCCAACTAAAACCTTCCGACTGAACCAAGACATTCTTTAAGATACAACAAACAAATTTCAACAAAAGATCTACCTGCCTCTACGCAAATAAAAGCATCATTTATTCCAAACGAAATTTGTATTTCTTAACGGCATTTTACTTTTTTTAAAACAAATTTTGAAAATGACCAATGTGAACCTATTATTTGAACAAGATGCTTGGTTTTGTTTAAAAAATGAGCACTGGGGTAACTGGAGAAATGTCATTTAAAACAAAATATTCTTTTCCTAATTTGCTACAATAGGCAACAATGCTTTGAGTTATTTCTAATTTGACCTTCTTTTAAGTATAGGTCAAAAGGTCAAAAAGATGAACATTTGCTAAAAAGTAATTATGCTATTCAAATTTAAATTTCCAAAACGAATCATCCCAAATTTCCTTCATCATTATTTTCAAAATTTCGTCAATCATAGATTTTGAAAGGGAATTTTTTTGAAAAATGACCTTATAAAACATTTGCGAAGGTTGCGAAGAGAATTTTGAAATTCGAAACAAAATATGGCATGTTTTGCTCGTTTCAGATAAATTTCTGAATTTGTATTTTTTTTATATGATCAATTAATATGATCAAAATTTTAATTAAATTAACTCAATTTTTTTAAAATAAACATTAACTTAAACCTAACCTAAACAATTTTTTAAAACGTGTTAACACAACCTTACTTACTATACTTCACAAAACACCGAATCTGAACCAGTTTGTGGTGTAAAATAACAGCAAATATTTAAGTGGCATTAAACTGAAACTTGAAAATAGCAAGTTAAGAAATTTCTTCCATATTAAAAGGATTGAGTATTAGTTAAACATTAAGTTAATTAGGTTATTAGTTAAATATTAAGTTTGTTAAGTAATTACGTAAATATTAAGTTAATTGTCCTTCTGCATATACTACTTACCAAAAGAACGGAGGTTGACATTTTGAAAGTGATCAATATGAACCCTTTATTTGAACAAGCAATTTGACCAGTGCGAAATTAAAACATTGTACATGGAGAGGTGTCATTTACAAAAGATTTCCTTAATACAGACTTTACAGCAAGCAGTAGTACTTGAGTTATTTCTAATTTAAACTTTTAAGTGCAAAGGTCAAAAGGTCAATGACACTTTGACCGGACAGGGACTACCGATTCCCAAGCAGCGACCGTCGCGGATCGTGTAAGCCTTGGTCTTCGTCTCAGCAATCCGCCCCTTGCATTTGTTCTCCGGCCCTTAAAGCTCGTTGCGCGGGTTTGAGTCGAGGTTCCCGCAGAGACCGCAAAAATAAATTTTAAGAATTTAATTTCGAAAACAGTACTTGAAGAGTATTGAGGATTGAACTTTAGACTATAAAATTTTAAAGTTTTAGTCCAAGAATTATGCACTGGCGCTAATGCCTTCTTTAAAAAAAACGTCAAGATAAAACTAGCTAAAAAGCTTCTTGATTTTCAAACTTATTAAAAATTTTGAATTTTTTTTAAAATGAAAAACACTAAAATTTTGAAAATGAACATATGAATAATGCACATGAAAACGATTTTGAACATGAACACGTCCAAATCCCGTGCAGTGAGCCGTCCAGGAAGTTCATCCAAGGAGCATTATAAATAACTTCGATCAGTGAAAATGACTAAATTTACAAAACTAAAAATTTACAATTGCGCTTGCTTTTTTCACAAATTTTGCAAAGGCGCTGATTCTTTATTATATTTTGAAGGTATTTTCAAGCGCAAGCATTCGAAAATTTTGGCACCGATTTCAAACCTACCTGGTACTCAATGGTGATGGTCTTGCGGAGTTCGTCTGGTCAATGGAAGCGATCATGCTGTCGTGTTCCGGACCCCAATTCAGCGTAATTTTGCGTCGAGCGTCAGCTTGACGCTTGATTCGAAGCAGAGGAACCGTTTACATGCGTCACAGCGTCCTTGACCAAGGAAGCGCACATTGATATCACGCTTTTCAAGGGACTTGTCAACTTGAGATGGAAGAGGTCAAAGCACTGAAAAAAGGCAACAGCTGATCTTTTCATGTTCAAGATGAGTCTGATTCTGGGCTTCAAAACTCAACGCTAAAATTTTGTTAAGCGCGTGATGGCGATTTTTGATACATTATTACAAAATAAAAGGTCAAAATTTTAGAAAAAAAAAACTTCAAAAAACTTCTGAGGAAATTACACAGTCCAGGTTCATTTCTATGCACAATTTAATTTTGAATCATTTTCTGAAAGATTTCATTTTGCAATTTTTTCCTGAAGTAGTCTCCAAATTTAGATTTCCAATCTTTGAGAAGTACTAGAATTTTCAATTTAAAACAGCGACCACTCAAATTATTTTCATTCCCTTTATCAAGAAATTAATTTTTTAAAAAGCCTTAAGTTTTAGAACAAGTTTTGTTTAGATGCAACAAACAACATTTTCACATTATCACTTCCTGTCACAAAACACCACAACTTACGACTCTTTTATTTTTGAGCGAAATTTCAACTGTATTTCATAACGACATTTGAGTTTTCAAAATATTTTTTTAATAATTTTTTTACTCCCAGGAAATGGAATTGAGGAATGCAATTTTACACAGCGGCGGGTCGCTGCTATTTGTTAGATTACTACGGAATGAAAAATTAAAATTTTAGGAAAAAAAAAATTTGAAAAAAAAAAAATTTGAAAGATTTCAAAAAATCCTTTTTTTTTCAATTTTTGTACCCTCCAGTTTCAAAAATAGTTCATTTATAATTTAAAAATGCTTTAATCTTTAAAAATACTAAATTTGAAACATTAGCTTTTTTAAGATGCAACAAACAAAATTGAACAACAATAAATCATCCATCTTCCACAGAACCCGACCTTACGCTTTCTTTTCTAATAACAAAATTTGTACTAAATTTCTTAACGGCATTTTAATTTTCAAAATGTTTTTTTCTCCTAAATTCGAAATAATTTAATTAGATGATTAAAAAAATGATTTGAAATGAATTTTAAAACATATTTTGAAAACGATATTTTGAATTTTGGGTTTACTTTCCAATTTCCTTTTTGCATCCATTGCCATTAAAAAAAAACTCATCTTCAAAAGTAAAACTCTTAAATTATGTTTTTCCTTCTGTTTATTCGCACTGAACTAAATGCCTCACCTTGATACAAATGGTTTTTTGCGTAGATTTTTTGATTTTTTTTTGAAAACGGCGTTGAATGACTAAATGGGTAAGGAAGTACAAAAAAATTTCATTTGAAAGCCGTTTTTAAATTTGCTTTAAAAATTTTGAACAAAGCTTGTATTTTATATTTTTATGGCTGCGAATGCAATCCTGTTTTCACTTTCACTCCAAAAACTTGCGCATTGAGAAGCATTTGGACGACGGAGGGAATGCCGTGGCGCTTTTGCTACTGTATCAACGGGTTTGTGTCACGGTGCCTCCAGAAGTGTGACCCAGGTCATTGACCTAGTGCAATTTTTAAGTAATTGGGAATTAATAAATTGTGATAACTTTAATTAATGTTAATTACTTTTAATAAATATTAAAATACAATATTTACCCAGACTCCAGACGGCCAGGACTTTCTGCCACGCAAATATATTGCATCTTGCAATTATGTGGTTTCAGAAGATAATAGTTAGTTCCTGAGTATACGTCAAAAGTTGATATAGTCAGGATTTTGTGAAAATCTTTGTTTTAATTTTGAAATTTAAAAATTTCAAATTTTTTGTTATTACGATCGATCAGTCTCAGCAAATGTATTATTTTAAAACAACAATTTTTCAAACAGATGCCTCAAATGCTTCCGGATAAAGAGTTATTTGGACACAATTGTTCTGAACAAAACACGAGTTTAAAAAACAATTATAAATTTAACACCGCAAAACGTTTTTAATTCAACTAAAAAAACTATCACAATAAATGGTTGTCAATTTTGTATTTTTTATTTATTTATATTACTTAAAGATGATGATTTTCAATTGTTTTTCTTTGTTGGATCTAGAGACAATTTTGAAATGGCGAGATAAATCTTTCCAAAAAATTAGGCAAAAAGGGTCAAAAGCTGAGTTTTTTTTTCAAATTTAAGTTTTGAACTAGCTTCATCTAGTTCTGCAATTAAAGTTTTGTTCTAAACTTTAATAAACATTGAATCTCATATTTGTAAATTATTTGAAGCTTGTTCTTTTAGAACAAAACATAAATTAATAATGAACTGACTGAAAACGGAAGGATGGATGCTGAACTGCTCAAACAGATTTTTTGCACAAACTCTGTATTACGAAAAAATTGCAATATTTGCAATAGAGCTGCAATCGATTAGCACCAATCGCTTCCATCGTCGAAATCAGTGACTGTACCTTTGTCCTTTTAAAAATTTTAGAAAAATAAACTAATAAATTTTGAAAAATTTTAAACAATCTTTTTGGCATTTTTTCGCTTCAGTTTCCAAGTTTAGATTTGGAAACTTTTCGAATTGAAATTTTAAATTCAAAACAGCGACCATTTGTTTGGGTAAATTTCCGTCTCCTACAAAAACTTAAAGAAAAAATTTAAGAAAAGGGAAATTTAAAAATTCTACATTTGGAACAACAACAAGATATTTTAAGATACAAGAAACAATATCTGGACATTACACAATCACAAAACAGGATCATATCTCAGAATCCATTTGTTTTAAGCAATATTTCAACTAGATTTCTTAACGGCATTCCAATTATCACAATATTTTTTTAAATGAAATTTTTTTTTCTTTTCCTCCATAGAATAGAGGGGGGAAAATTTGATTAATTTTAAAAACCAATTTCAAAAACAAAATTTTAAAATTGATCAATGTGACGCCTTTATTTGAACAGGAAATTTGACTTACTTAAAACATTGTTTGTACTTGGAGAGGTGTCATTCACAAAAGAATACTCATTGCAGCATTGGGCAATGTTTTTCAGTTAATTCTAATTGCAAAATTCAAAGGTCAAATGGTCAATGACCTTTAGACCGGACAGGAACTACCGATTCCCGCACAGCGGCCGTCGCGTACCGTGTAAGCCTCGGCCCCTTGCGGTTGTTCTCCGGCCTTGAACACTCGTGTGCGGGTTCGAGTCGAAGCTCCCGCAGAGACCCCACGTGGTCGCACGGTTGCGCGAGCCCGCCTTGACCACGTTTCCGAGCAGCCGATGTATAGGTTCAATTCTCGGAAATGATGCCGACGCATTTACGCTGGAATGGTCTTAGCGAGCTTGTTTCCTAAAAAAAAGATTTTTAAAAATGTTAAATTTTTGTTATAAACTGTGCGATTAAAATAATACGTAATCCGTTTTAGACTTTAAGCGTTGGCGCTGATTCTTGTAAAATTTGGAAGCAGAAGCTTTCAAAAAAACAAAAAAATTTAGAACAAATTTATCATCTCATTGAAAAAATCCTCGTGTTTTAAACCAGCCTTTTATGTAAAAGAAAATGCAAAACATGACTTTTCTAAACATTAAATAAATATTGTTTTTTTTTTTTCAAAAAGATGAGTTTCAGCAAAAAATAACCTGATATTAAAACATTTTGTAATAACGAATTACAGCAAACATTTAAGTGGCATTAAACTGTAACTTGAAAATAAAATGAGGTTAATTGTTGCGTTTTGCACGACACCTGGGGGATCCTCAAGTCCCCTTCTCCCTAGCTTTTTGCTACTTTGGTTGTTCAAAA
>JAQFYP010003931.1:0-10301 GCA_034694865.1 Bilobella braunerae
CCTTTAGTTGGAGATTTTGCTTCTACGCGGTAGTAGTTATCCAATATAAATGAACAATCAGTATCTGGACTTTCAAAAAGATTCAACTTTGGGTGTCCCAAAATTGACTTTGAGTGAGAAAATATGCCAACTTCCATTTTGATGAGTGGTAGAACCTGCTTCTTCTGTATCTCCAATGAAACTGACGTTTCAGATCTCACACAAATGATGCTTTTGCAGCTTTACCCTTCAAAAGTCTTACTGCAGTAGAAACTATTCTTCCCTTGTTCCTTTTTTCTGTTCCTTCTTTTTTTGGTTTATAAACTTTTCTTTTGAAAGCAGTAGTTTTATTTTTCGGAATAGTAATAAACCCAGGCAACCTATTCAGTGGGACAGAATTTGGAAGTTGAGAAGTTGGCAGTCCTGCTCCAGACTGCTCAACTTCCGAGTCGGTTACGCTTTCTGAATTGGTTTCACTTTCACTGTCGGACGTATATGTGGCAGCCTGTCGATGACGTTTTGGTGCAATTTTTCGTGATTTGCTAAGATTAGTTTTTCTCTTTTTGGGTTTCGGTTTCTTCACCGTCTCATATTCGGAATCGGACTCACTCTCAATATCGGACATGTTTTCTTCATCCAAAAACTTTTTAGATTTATAACCGTTCGTACGAGCTTTTTCAAATTTTGTTGAGCTTTTTCGTTTTACCATTGCAATGAATGACTTTCTTACAATGCTCAACTGGCAAAATCAAACTGGCAACTGGTTTCAATAAACTATTGCCGGGGTCTTTTTGATTGACTGTACTTTCAAACTTGCAGCAGAACTTTGTAAATCAGGTTGCATAAACCGCTGGAATGTATGGAGATAAATAAATTATATGTACTAGATACTAGGAGTAGGGTTCAAGAGTTGTAGAACTTACACTGTTTTCTTAATAAGGCTATCAATTTCTAACAAAATACAAGCAAATTAACAAGAATGAATTGCTGTGGGTTGAACTTTGTAATTTACTCCAATGTTCAAGTCAACTTTGTCTCAACAATTTATCATTCAAGCATAGTTGAACTGTAAACGATGTTGAATAGATCTATTCTCTATGCATACGGTGAAAAATAACATTGGATCATATTGGTGAGAACATTATACGTAATACGATTCAAAGACTACGTATATATGCATATACCATACCAAGAGTAGTAGGACCATTTTTTAAAGTTTTAGAAATACTAAATCCAAAAACCGGTTTGACGGGACAATAACCAGTTTGACGAGTCCCATTTTCCTAGGAACACACCTAAATTCATGCTAGAAGCTAGAACGGAATTACTCCGAACCATTTGTAGAACCCAGTTTGACAGGTTCCGGGTCCCGTTCCCCTACAAACACACCTAACTGCCCTCAGCCAACTAACAAAAATCAGTTTAGTCAAATAATGGTTTATTTGAATCCAGTTAACCAATCAATTAACAAAATTACAATTAAAACACTGATAATCCAAGATGGCAGGCTCCATTTTCCTTGAGTGACGTGGTTCGACTGCTTCTTTTTCTTAGCCAAAAAGCACAATTCAAAATTAGATGCTAAATTAAATTCCCGCCCATTCTAAAGCATAAACTCAAATTGAGACATTTCTAGCTTTAAAACTAGTCAAATTTTAACCTTAATTTTTAACTTATTTTAAAACATTTTAAATGTTTCAGGTATTTTAACACTAGGCATACAGAAGAAATGGAAATTACCTGATACGCTTTCCCAACAGTGTTAAGGGAATCCAAAATCCTGCCCTCATTTGCATAGAGTCACCTGCGGATATCAGCTAAATCAACGGGCGCGAAATTCTAAAATTTTTAAGTGTTATTGGAAAAAAGATGAAGCACGCCAACAGGTCCAAACAAAGAGGTCCAAAGCAAAGAGGTCAAAAAAAGAGGTCAAAACAAAAAGAGGTCCAAAATCAATTTTTTGATAAAAATTAATAACTAATGGTTTTAATTGTCGCAGTACCCTAAAAAGTCCTTAACTAGTAAAAAATTAACCATCACAATTAGGTTAATTGTAATTAAAATACTAACGTAAATCAACGTTATTGAAAACTTAGCATACTTTATGCTTGTAGACATATATTTAGGCTGATTCGTGGTCATTACCGTAAGTTAAGATTACCAATTAGCTTAATTGTCATATTAGTTAGTCAATTAAAATTAATATTTAGGATCAACACAATGGGCATATATCACTATCAATTTATAAAATTATATGTATATCATCCATATTTAGCGTTAATTGTATTTAATTTTTAATTACGATTCACTAATTGATATAATATTTTTTTACTAATGAACGATTTTTAGGGTTTGCGACAATTAAAACCATTAATTATTAATTTTGTTAAAAAATTAAATTTGGACATCTTTTTGCTTGGATCTCTTTTCTTGGACCTCTTTTGTTTTGGAGGTTTTTCCTTTGGACCTCTTTTTTTGGACCTCTTTGTTTGGACCACTTTGCTTTGGACCTCTTTGTGTGGACCTAATGGCATGGAACCAAAATAGATGTTTGCATTTGTGAAGACAATTCGCTACCTTTTTATGTTGTCTGTCTTAGCACTATTCATTAACTTGTATTGATGGAAAAGATAACAGTAACACGCTACGAAAGTATTTGTTTGCAAATTTTTTTGACAAGTCTGATCTCAAATCTATTATTGCCAGTAGAGTGGGCTACGACATATAATGCCAAGACAATATATGGTGCTCTAATAGATTTTTACCGAACCGTACAACGCAAGAACATGAAAATTTGTACCATTCAAAGTTTAGTTAGCAGGTTTTTTATTGCATTTTCGTTAGTAAGTATGCATAAATTCTGACAGTTTACTACAACCTGTATGTTTTTACAAAATTACGCTACTAAGCTTCATTAACTCGCCTTGTAAAGTTTTAGCTAATAAGTTGTTCAGCAATTTTTTCAAGTTGTGTATGTATATTCACGTCATTCTCTACTACTGCAGTAAATTTGTATTGTAAAAACTCTTTTGATTGGTTGACTAGAATTTTTTTTACAAGCTGAAGCAACTTGTGCTTCATTTATCCTGTGAACCGGTTGCTTTAGAGTTATTCGGTTCTCTGAAACCTTAGGGTTGCTAGTTGCTAGCGTTAATTTAAAAGTTAGCGTTAGCGTTAAATTCCAAGAGTGTGTCCTGGAAACTTTAAGTCCAAAGTTGTTTATAAAGAGTTTAAGTTCAGTTTTTTGACGTTGACTATTTTATAAAAGTGGAAAATTGAGTAAACAATTTTTGCATAAATTTTTGTCCTGTGATGCATTTAAGTTTTTGTTAGTGGAAGATGATGTACATTCTTTACTTGAGTCCGAAGGTATTTATACACAGCGTAGACTTTCATTCCCAATTATTCACCTGGTTATTCGCTATGGGATTTATCCATTGATCTTTGTGGTAGGAACTTGTGCAGGTACCTTTTGCAGCAGGTAACTTAATGTTGTACTGTGAAAAAAGGCTTACTCTGACAGTAGCAGGCATTGAATACCTATATTGACTTCCAGGAACCAGTAAAGTCTCCTAGTAACTTTCACTGGTCTCGTCCAAGTCAGATGTTCAAGGACTATTATAGTTTCAAAAAAAAATCTAAAAATTCATAATCATGATGATTAGGATTATTGTAATCATACCTTAAATTAAAAAAGTTTAATTTCGATCAATATACTGGCTTAAAGAAGCTTTGGTAAGGACAAGTTCCCAACAACTCAAGTTACCTGCATACAAATAATGTGAATGAATTATTTATTTGGTATATGGCGAGGCTAAAATCAACATGATAAAATTACGCATTAATTTGAATATCAGTATATATTTAGTAAAACACGGTAGTGTTTAAAGTCTATATTAGAGGCTCCGTCAGTGGCAAATATACAGAGTACAAGTATTATAAGAATTTACTTTGCTTCACTATTGTTAAAATGTAGAATTCTATTGCACACTCTACAATTTTGATGTAAATTTTGTATTTGAGTCGTAAACTAATTGTTAGCCAAATTTATAAATTCAAAAACTACAAAACGAGAATTACAAATTATTCTTTATCCAGTAATACTGTTTACAATATACTACTCGTTGCTACGACTTCTTGCTTTATTGCCGTCCCGTACATTCTAAACGTTGCAAACTATTAGCACGGTTAAAGCACGTATAAAAGTGTAGAGAGCCCAACAATGCTCGATTATGAGGAAAGATGTATTTTGCAAACTCTTCTGCGGTAAACGTGACCATAACAACTTGAAAACAAAAATCAGTTATTTTGCTTATTATCTCAAAACTTTCGTTTTTCAAGATATAGTCGTATTGTGGGACAAGAATGAGGGTACGCGCAGCAAGATTCTCGGCTGTGAAGTAATTTTCAGCGTATGAGCAGTATTTGGAATAGTCTTCAGAAAATGGATTCTGCAGTTTTAAGGTTATGAAATAAGTGCTCTTGGCAAAACAGAAGGAATTAAATTGTCTGACGTGGCAGTTAGGAAGATAAGCAAAGTTACCAATAGCACTGCACTTTTCGGCCCAAGTTGGCGGTTGTAGTATGTAAACAACTTGACAGTTTTGGTTTGGTGAAAGTGCACGACTGCTTAAAATTGAAAACGTTTTGGTCACATTACTTGTGGCCAAAAACTTCATGGTCGGAATAGTTTGGAACGACTGGTAAAGACTGAGGAGTAGTGCATTCGAAGGAACATCAAAGTTTCTGTAGTCGAAGATGATGACAGTGCAAAGTAAAAAGTTTGAAGTCATATACATAGTACATATGTGTGTTAGCCTCTGTTTTAAGTTTAGGCCTAATATAGTTTGGATTGGTTGGACTATTGATAAACTTTGAAAGCGGCGCGAAATTCAAACCCTACATTCTATTACTTTTATAACAAAAAAAAAGGAGTGAATCTTAGTGGAAAAACTAGTGCTAGTTAAACTCAATTTTTACAACCTGCAATTTGGATTTAAGGTAGAAACCCTAGTTACTTCACTCACTCTGAGCTAGTAATAATTTGCCAAGTTAAAAACTGTGCAGCTTTAATCCTCCATTCTAGCTTCGTCCTTTTAAATTGGTATTTAAATTTGTCTTAACTTTGTGGCTTTAAACGTGCAGTCGGAGGCTATGTTTTTATATAGACGACAGAAGCGGAGTTTACCATTAAAATTATAAGAACAATTTTCCGAGTACAACATTTGGTTACAACATTTAGTTTAGTTTACAACTAAAGTTTGCCAACCCGTTTTATTCACAAAAACAAATTATCTTGGACAGCCATAAACTATAGATACAAAGATGCGATTGCATGTTTCGTGCAATCAAAACTACGTAATCATACCTTCTCAATTACCCGATGTGCTTCGAATAATAATTTTTTTTAGAAACGTTGGTGAAATTAATAGCGCTGAATTTTTCTTGGACACGCTTCGATTTTAATTATCAAAAAATATGTTTCAGTTTTATTAAACTGTATCTCGTAGTCAATTTTTCCTACCATCCATTCCTTCATAATTTATATAAAATGAGTCAAAATTTTGATATACATGTGTATGTCATAAACACAAATAAAATAAAATGTGGATAAACTAACACAATAGGTTGGGACATTCTTGCGGGGTGAGAGCTCTCTTTTAAATTTATTCGAGAATTCAAAACATTTTACACAAGCCACAGGCGTGGACTTTGAATAGCTTTATTCCACATTACCATTCACTCTCAAAGGTGTCGTACTCAGCAAAGAAAAGTTTCCCAAGTACGTCGAACCAGGACTCCTCAATTACGTTTGTACAACAACACAGTCCTAAACAATGGGAACTGGTTCACCCTTAAATCCTTGCATAGCACCTTCTGCAAGTTTTGTACTGCATAACTCTCATTACACCATGTTCTGACTGAATGCCATACCATTGACTCGGTAATATCAAATGTCACCCTGGAGCAATAGAACCGTAGAGCGTAAAACACCAAGAGCCAATAAATCTGCTAATTAATTTGCTACGTTTTAGACTACTCAAACTCGACACATACAAGAATTACCATGTATTTGCCAACCTCACCATATCAAAACACTACACATGAAAAGCCACTGCTGATTAATTTTTCAATTTTTACAATTTTGGGATAGCAAAGCAGTAGCGTCTTGGTTTGGCCACTCTTGGTATAAGATGCACCTGGGTCTCGTTCTCTCGTTGTAACACGAGCAAACCTTTTGCTTTGCTAAGCTCGTAGCCAGGTCCCTTTTTTTTCCTTTTCCCTATCCAACACAAGTAGCAGTGGTTGTGATCGCTAAAAACGTGAGTGAAGGTGGAGGAATACGTAGTTCGCATGTCCTCTACAGAAGCAGTTAGCTCTGACCGTGATGGTTGAGCGTGAACTGGGACGGCTTAGGTAAGTGTTGTTTTGCCTTGTTGGTTTCCTGTGGCTAGAGCTAACATCCCCTTTTCTTAGGTTGAATTTAGGTATGGTTAACGTGAAGTGTTGTGGTTTAGGCTTTCCTCCTGGAGGTCAGAAATTAAGGCGGGCGGTCTTGTGGGATAGCAAAGCAGTAGCGTCTTCGTTTGGCCTCTCTTCATAAAAGAGGCACCTTTGTCTCGTGGTAACACGAGCAACCATACTTTTTTGCTTTGCAATGATCGTTACCCGGTCCCAACCTTTTCCGCTTTTTCCAACCAACATAATTTGATACATATACGTAATAATACATGTATGATACAGATGTTCATACGTATGCATAATGTTAACATGTAACACATTAACATAATGTTAATTTTGTGTTCGCCATATAACAAACAAATGATTGATTGATGGAAAATTATTGGCAGAAATTTACACCCTTCAATTACTGATCCGGTAAAGTGAGCAATATATTATTTAAGTTCTGGATTAATATACATTTAAGTAATTTAAAATTGCTAAAACAAAAATTTTAGTATATTTATAATTAAATAGGATTTGTTCTTAATTTTTGCATTTTATGACTAAAATTTTTATTTCTAAAATTCCTTATGCTGAGGCGCTTACGAGGGAGATAATACGCTTTGCATCAATAGTGCCGTTTGATGTTCCACATGAGACGACACGTGACGCAAAATTTGATGCATATGACATCAGGAAAGGAACTGTTGTGCTTCCTAATTTGTGGTCAATGAACAATAGTGAGGCTGAAGTGGGGAGGTGAATAAATTTACACTTGTGGATTTTTATGTTTAAGTTTTTTTGAACAAATAAAATTGCTTAAATCAACGAAAATTGTTTTAGAACAACGGCGACTTGTTGTGCGTACCGTTTGAAACTTTGGTTTTGGAAAGCAATCGATGGATGGTTTTATCATGGAATAAGTCACAGAATTTTTAAAATGGATGAAAGAAAATGAGGGAATTCCTGTAGAAATGAGTCGACGCTTCTCAATGGCTACTGTGAGCTCTCTTTGGACATTGGTCTCTGCAAAACGACTTGCGTATGATGACAAGCTCATTGGAGAACTGATAGATAAAGCTTCCGCGTATAATGTTTCTTTTGAAATAACAGCAATACTTTCCAAAAATTTTTAGCTTTCAAAATTTTTATTAATTCTAGAGGCCTCAATGAAATTTTTGTAGTGAGTGGAATCGTGACCCTGTTTCCAATAGTTGTCTCCATTTTGCCAAAAGCCCACCTCAAAAACTGGTACACTTCTGTTGAAAACTTGAAGAGTTTTTCAAAACAATTTCTGAAACGGTAGACGATCATGTTGAAACTGCGTTGACGACAACTGTCCGCGATGTCTAATTGACGTGTATCTCAAAGAAGTTGAAGCAATGTACAGACCCAAATTCCAGCTTCTACAAGGAAAAAGGAAGTAAGTATCAAAAATCAAAAATAAATTTGTTTTTCGGCAACCATGAATTTAAAAAACACATCAACTTAGTTGTTGTATGTAAACATGATCAGCTTTGCAAAATTACCTGTTATGTAGGCAACAAAAATTTTCCTATGCGCAAACCTAAAATTTCTATTTGGGTGTTTTGTAAAACACAATTTTTTTTAAACCTAAGTTTGGAAGTTGTCATTGTAAACTTATACATGGCTGGCTGGCCAATCAACAACTTCAAGTTTGCACACATGGACCGTTTTGTACATGGTTTTTCCTGAAGCTCAAGGAAAACTTCAGTATGAACTTGACGCAATTATCGGCAGAAATCGATGCCCTTCAATTACTGATCGGGCAAAGTGAGGAATACATTAATTTAGTTGTAAATTTGCATACGTTTTTGTAATGCAAATTTTCAAAATCAAAAATTTTAAGTAATAAGCCTTTTTCAGTTGTACTTCCTTTTTATTATTTTATTATATTTAAGTCTTACTCATACTGAGGCGCTAACTAGAGAGATAATGCGGTTCGCCTCGATAGTTTCTTTTGGTGTTACGCATGAGACGACACGTGATGCAAAATTAGGCGGATACGACACTAGGAAAGGAAATGCCGTATTTTCTAATTTGTGGTCGATGAACTTTAGTGATGCTGTTTGGGGTGATCCGCAACGTTTTGGGTCCGAGCGATATTTAAGTGCCGAGAAAATATCAACTTTGAAAATTAAGGACTACATATACTTTGGCACTGGAAAGCGACAGTGTGCCGGAGAGGCCCTCGGAAGAGACAACTTCTTCCTGTTCCTCACCTGTATGTTTCACCGAGTCATCATTTTACCTGATCCGCAAAATCCAGTCTGGCGTTCTCCGTGATCCCCAAAAGTTCAAAGTTGTTATGAAGGAAAGAAATTCACAAAAAGCAATTTCTTCAAAGAAAATATCGTGTTCATAGAGTTATTTAACATTAAAATAATTCAAACCAGGATCCTTAGCCTGTATTCAAATGGGTACAGCTGCTTCTTAGAATCGGTTTGCTAGCGTTGCTTTTGGTTTCATTGAATTACAAAAAAAAATGATAAATTTCGCTGATTGTCTTAATTATTAAATGTGTGCAAGTGTTTTGTTTTAACTATGTGGTATTTTTTTTTGTAAGTTTAACAGTTCGAACCTTTGGCTTTTTTCGCTTAACTTGGTCCGAACCCAGGAAGCATTTAATGAGTAAAGTTCTTGCAGTTGGTGACAGTGCTCAAGTTCTATTGTTTGCTCGCCTCCAAGGAAATATATTGAGAAACCAGTAAATTCAGAATGATGTCGTTTTGTTGGGAGCATGAAGTACATTGGGACGAGTTACAATCTCATTGGAAAATTTGTGCCATCATCGGTTAGTAGCATGCTATATATGTTATACTATATCCTTTTGTTTAGAAACATAAGCTCATTGTTTAATGTTGTACAAACTTTTAACAATGGCAAAAACATTGAAAAACATCCCCATCAAATTTGTAACTCAATCACAGCAACTTACTTCATTGCTGCTAGATACCTGAAAAAGTTTTTTTTTCTTAATTTTCACTTTTTCTTAAGGTCTCATTTTGTTTTACACTTTTAATTCAAACAATTTGATGATACAGGGTACCCTTTGAAATCTGCGCAAAAACACAGCCCTACATTCTACTTTTATACAACTTTAGCCTAAAATCTACATCAAAATTTGAGGTAGGGTAGATCCACGTTTTCCCTATTTTTGTCTACATTTTTCAAATAGTTTTTTTTAGTTTAGTTTTTAAGCTAATGGTTAGGTTTTTAAAGAGTTCAGTTTCTCACTGTGAAAGAAAGCACCATTTTTTTAAATTAAAAAAGTGAAATTGCAATCACCAAACCCAGCACAAGATCTACACAGATCTACTATCTGCTGTGTAATGTAGGAAAAAATATGAAAATACCGGTATTTGAACCTGGGCAAAACAAAGGGCAAGCACAATCAATGCTAAAGGTATTGTAACCTATCACCTCGAGGACAGTAAACTGTCATCTGGGGTTTAGCAAACTCTCACCTTATCATGTGGTTTGAAGCTCACAGAAAAATGATATACCACGTAAATTCAATTATGAGAAAAACGGTTAAACTAAAAAAAAGTTTCAATACCACCATCATCTCCGAAACGTGAACTTCAAACCACGTCATACGGTGACAGTTTGTTGCCACTTTAAGACAAGAGAGGCTCAAACAAGATACACTTGCTTTGCTATCCCACAACACTCATCAACTTCACTACATTATGTATATATGTATGTATTATCAATTTATTTATTTGACATTGGCCGACCCAGATCAACAAGAATTCAATAATAATAGAGAATAAAATATTACAATGTGCCTTAACAGCAAGTAGCTTAAGTCAATGTTATCCTATTATGCCAGAAGGCTGTACACTTAGATTAAA
>JAQFYP010003932.1:0-10296 GCA_034694865.1 Bilobella braunerae
TTTGTCTTGACAACGCTAACCACTTTACCGAAGGGTAACAACGCTTTTTTGAAGTCCATCTCAGGAATGAAAGGAGGCACATTTTTAAAATACACCTTTGTATTTGCTCTGACATACGGGTATATCGGTGTAGAGATGTTTGGTCCAAGTTGTAGTGTTCCCAAGGAGACCAGTTTAGCGAAGGCAGAATCTGACTTTAAGAAAATTAAATACGATTTTGAACCCATAAAATCTGCGTATGTGATATCATTTGCATCAATGTAACATGTTACACATTGTAGCATGTCACAAAGCCTTGTAGAACCAACAATTGGAATCACAATTCCGTAATCAAAATTTTCAATCTCAGAGATACCAGATTCATCCATAGTTTGACCTTTATCGACTTGAGTCACATCCACTTCCATCCTTCAATCTTGCAGACGAAGGTATATGAGAGGTGGTATTTTCGGACGATGATTTAGTAGTGATTAAAGGAACAATTTAAGACAAAAAATATATGCACTGGAAGACGAAGTATCGTTCTTCACAATCGATGTTTCACTTTGTTGTTATTTTTGTTTTGAACAGTTTAAAAAAAACTGTTTAAAAAACAGCGAGAGCTTGTAGGACCTACCAAGTTGAATCTCCCGCGACAATGAAACTCTACATACTACGGGCCCGTCCTAGAACAGGAGAATTTTAGTTTTAATTCCTGGCCTTGTTTTCCTAGTTTTAGTTTCCAAAGACTTTTTTGCAACTGATCAGGAATTCGAACCCACGCTCTCAGGCTGGCTATTGGAGAAAGACTCTTAATCACTATGCCAACTCGTCCGTCCCTTTATTATAAAAAATATCCAAAAACAACCACGATTTACTGTATAATATGCTTTGTCCTTACTTTACAGATTGAAACAAACGTGATAAATGATGTCATATGGAATGAATGCCGATTCGGCAGGAGACAGGACTTGATTGTGCTACTATGTGCGATTATGTGTCCCGTTGCGGCCTTCTATGTTTCTTGGTTTAAAATCATGGTCATTGCATCTGTTTTTTTGTGGAGGAAAACAAGTGAACCATCCTCAAACGTCTCCTGGTTAAAAAAAAAACAATTCATATATCAGGCATAGAAACATTTTGTACTTTCTTACAAACGTACTCATGTCCCAGGACGGGCTTGTTTGTTTATCTTAAACCCGCCAAAGATTGTTAAAAAAACACTGAATAATAAATAGTTGAATACAGAACCCTCGCTGTTTGAATATTTATCTAGGCATCATCACCCGAAGACAAAAACATAAAAAAAAGATACAAAACCAAAACAAATTACTGTATGGCCCCCTTTTTGTTACGCACAAATTTTTGCTTTTTGATATATAGATCTTTTAGAAGCAGAATATAGTGCGTGTGCGATTTATACTTTCGCTGGAACGTGCATACGATGTTCTTTTGTAACTCGCCTTTTTCATTTCTGAGAAAATAAAGTTGCTTTATAATTTTGATAGCTTTTAAAATCACGTCAACTCATAGCTTAAAGTTGGTATTGTATTTCCCCAAACAAGTGCCTGTGATTTATAGCAGGGATGCATAGCAATTACATAAATACAGAGAACGGTTTGTGGAATTCTGTAAGAAAATTATCCACGTTTACAAAAATATTGTAAACATAAATTATGTTATAATTATTACATAATAATAAATAAATAAATATAATAATTATAGTATAATTATTGTATTACTCAAAGGAAAGATAAGATGCAAACGTATAAAATCAATAGTTGCAACTTTCCCTTTCTGTAGGCGCAACAGGTTTTAGGCATCTACGCGATAACAAAAGCTTCCACTCTTTTTATTTTATAAAAAATACATCTACCAACAGAGTCGCCCCTCATTTCTGAAATATATACATATCAAATGACAATTCCAGTTGACATTTCACAAGAAATCCAAAGCAAACGTGTTCTGCCAAGAACGTAAAATTTAAATAGCTCTATTATTGAGTCGCGGTATATATTCCTGCAGTGTAGAGTACACCTCCGAAAAGTTTTTTATTTATTTTAAATGCACAATTTGTGAAAAAAAAAACGTAGATGACACAAATATATACACAACAATGTCCAACCGTTTTGAAATTGCTCCACACGTAGTTATACCAATTCTGATTTCGGTTGTGCTCTGCTACAGCTGGAGTTCATTTTTTGAGGCGGTTGAGTGGTGCCATATGAGGAGTGCTCGACAAGTTAGTTTCATGCTACCGCATGGTCATGTTCTAGCGTCTCGGCTTCCCTCTCTACTATTTCTTGTTCATAACATCTTATTTATTGTGTGTGCAGACGTACGGGACTGATGTCAAGCCGAAGTTGAGGGAGGAACAAATTCCACTAACAAATGCAACGGATCTCTTTTCGAAATTCTACTTTTTCAACTTGACCAACCCCAGTCAATTGAAATTTGGCCAGGGTCCGGTCCCCAGTCAAGTTGGACTTTTACAAGTCTACTTTTATAAGTATGCTTGTGCTAACCAAATAAGCTTGTCCCAGGACAGGAGGACTTTAATTTTAATTTATGGCTCCTCCTGTCCTGTAACAGGCTTTTTTAACTAATCTCTTACATAGCTTTTGTATACTTTTCACTAAAACGCATACCAATTATGCTAAAATGTCCAACTCTTGTAGGTCAAGTGGTTAGAGCCTTGAGCTCTAGCCAATGGACGGACACGGGTTTGAGACCCGGTTTCGCCAATATGGAAGTGGTTTTTTCCGAAAGGTTTCCCACTTCCCTTGCCCGAATGGCGTATTGGAGCCCAAAACCCGTAGTTCGGGGGTTAGGACCCTTGTCCTAACCTGGGTAAGTGGGTAACACAGAAAAAGTGGAGGTGTGGTAGTGGTAAGTGGAAGCCTGGACAGTTGCGGTCGTGGAGGGCGGGCTTGGGCCGGTATGCGAAAAACAGGGTTGAGCCTTTGCCTAAGCAGAAACTCCTCGGTGGTCAACCCCACGTTCTCTGTTGAGCAGAATGCCTTCAGCCTCAATCCTCGGAACTTCCAGGTCAATTCACAGGCTCATACCATCCTCCCCCACTCAAATAGCACAAGCGCAAGCGTTGACCTGGCCATAGGCAAAGGTCAAAGAGCAAGAAAAAAAATCCTAAAATTAAGAGTATCTAAAGCGCTGAATGAAGTGTAGGTACTAATTTATTGTGCCACCATTTCGGCTACTCAGACAGGGAAGCACGTCCATGAAAGTAACACGTATATACCGTGCGTTTCACCAGAAACTGAACACCTTATTTTGTTACTATGACCAATAGCAAATTTTATGAGGCGGGATTTGTACTAAATTTTATTTTCTTTTAGTGTTGTCAACGATTCACTTTAGATTATGCAATTAATTTTGCCTCAAAATTCCCTCATAGTTGAGTAAAATAAATAAATTGTTTATCGTGGCGCATTCAGTTTCTGGTGACACGCACGGTATATATGTAGGTATTGATATATGGTTATATATATATGTATGCCTTATATATGACCATATATGATTTATAGGCAAGACCAGTCTGATGTCATGGAAGGACTCATGGGATACGGCCATAAAATCCAGAGACGTTTTGTGAGTAAAATGTGGATAGGAAGTGCTGATCACCCTATAACTCTCCTGAACGGACCATTTATTGTAATCATCATAAATCAAACAAAATACTCAAGCACGCTCTTAATACCATTAGTTCAACAATTAAGTCATTATTTATTTATTTATTATTTTTCATAAGTCCACTATTTGCAGACTTTGGCTAGACTCCTGTCAAATCACTCACCTCATCCTTCACTTTCGTCTCAAGCTGATGCAATTTTAAAAACAAAAAAAGAAAGAATGCTTAGAACAGAAAAAGCAAGAGACTGGGCCAATGGCTTTGGAAATCAAAATTACATCGACCATCCGTTTGAACAAATGGACAGAATCAAAAACCGAATTTCAAAACAATATCTTGACGGAGAGTCTGGATTCTTCTACAAGGTGATTTTCTCATACAAACAACTAGAAATATATACCGTATATATCGTAACATGTAGCACAGAGCTTATATTATACGATACATGCATATAGGACGACGGATGAAAATTAAAGCTTTCTGTCCCACAACAGGCTTGTTTTGGCTTAAAAATAGTAGTCACCAATATATATACAACACGCCTCAGAATATTATTTGCTTTCAATGAAATATTTCAACAAGATAAGTTCATCAGGGGTTCTTTTTGATGTCCGCCTTTACAAAATTTGTTTTTGGAAAAATGATTTAACTAAGATGGTGATTTCAGGTTGAAACTAAACATGTGAAGTTGAAGAACTCCAAGGTGTGCACTGATTGGCCCGGTAGATTATTAGCTCTAGTACTGCTAATAGTTTCCTTGATCGTCACAGCATTTGGGATTGTGATCATTTCAATCATCCTGGGAATAGACGTACTATCCTAAACTCTACTTTTATTTTGTTTGTGTGATTTATTTTTGTTAATAATATAAAATATTTTTTCTCAATGTTTGTAACAACAAATTGTAAATGGGGACTTGACCTTGACAGTAAACGCACAAAGTGCAAGTTTCAATTACAATTAACTAACTGATGATTGTTTAGTACGACGTGATGCCGTTCATATTTTGAGTATTTCGTTTCCATGTTCTAACGCAAAAAGCCACAGAAACTTTTCTCCCTGGATAATATCACACAAGATCAATAAACCAATGTGCGTTTTTCCACTGCCTGCAAAACATGTGGATGATATAGTCTGTTGCTCCAACTCCTAAGAATCAACTTTCACTCATCCTCAAAAAGTAATATTAACTTCTACTCACTGCATAAAACTAAAAACTATGTTATAAAATTTACCTTTAAAAAAAATTAAACTCACTTTCACTCATCTCTACAGCACAAAAAGTTCCTCGTTGTCGTACGTGCAATTTCAAACGTGAGTTATTCTAAAATAATTGTTCTATTCCAAGTTACTTAGCTCAACAATCACTTAGGATAGGTTAGGGACCTCACACACTCACAAATGGAACTTCCCGCTTTTAATCTATAAAAAAAAGTATAATTGTACAATTTCTAACGTGCAGCCGATGACTAGAGAGTTGGGAATTTGTCGAAGGATAGCAATAGTGCTCTCTGGTTCATTAGTGCTCTTCTTTACCTGGCTTGCGGCATCGCGCACAATGTCATGGTGTGATCGCCGAGGTGTTAGACGGGTAAACAACCTAAACTACGAATATATACAAAGCAAATTAAACACACTGAGCATAAACTAGTATTACAAATACCTAGCTACGGAACGTTAGCTATTAACTAACCTTTTTTCCCGTACAGGATTACGTAGCTGATATGAAAGAGCACTTGCTGCATGATGGTCGCGTAACACATCAAAATTCTCCTCAGTTTTACACCAAATACTACTTTTTTAATGTCACTAATCCAAGCGAAGTTGAACTCGGCCTAAAACCCGTTCTAAATCAAGTTGGACCATACGTTTACAAGTACGTTTCAGGCGCGTATGTATATGTTAACCAATTACCCTGGTAATTGGACAGCAGTTGATTAAAGTTAAACATGCATATACATTGCAAATATAATAACGTTTGTTGCAGTAGTGTTAGGAGCTACATCAAGTAAAGTACTAATCAATCTCATTAAACTGAATTTATAGCGAAGAACATTCCAAAGTTATCGAGTACGAAGGTGACGGGATTATTCGATATCGACGCAAAATACAAAGGGATTTCCTTAGTAAGCTCTCGATAGGAAGCATTGACAATGTTATTACTCTGCCCAACATTCCTCTGCTTGTAAGTAAATGACGTGTTATATAAAAGCCGTATTGTAATTTTAATCTGCCATGGGCTAGCCAGACAATCGATTCATGGCAGAAGGATGCTAACCACAGTTTTTTTTGGATGTTACTTTGATTTCTATTAGTTTTTTCATTGGATATCGGTTACACCTTGCAATTATTATCTAATATATTTCAAGAGAGGTATCGCAAAGACTCACCTGTTCTAGAATGGGCTTGTGCGGCGTTAATTAATTATTAGTACTATCATATTAATTGTTTCAATGCGAAAGCCGTTGTTACATAATTTCATTATATATGTACATTTAGTTACTCGCCGAAGTACTAACGCAGCGTCCAACTGACGTAGCAAATTTTGCTCAGTTAACTCAAACTTTGAAAACAATGAGAGAAAGCTTGTACAAAACGGAGAGTGCCCAAAATTGGCTTCACAATGGATTTTCCATTGAGCACTACCTAAACCTGCCGATTCAACAACTGAAGACAGCGTTAAAGGAAATTCCAAAACGTTTCTTGAACGGAAAATTTGGATTTTTCTACAAGGTAGCATACCAACTAGAAATTTTGTTATTAAGAAGTAGCAAAGTATTTAACTTAATTTTCCACTGTCCTACGCATACCGGCCCAATCCCACCCTCTACAACCGTAACTTTTCAAGCGTCCATTTACCACTGCCACGCCACCACTTTTTTCCTGTGCTGCTGCCGAGATTCGATCTCGGCACATACCCAAGTTAGGACAATGGCCCTAACTCCCCGGACTACGTCCCTTGGGATTTAAACCACTTTTTAATGAAATAATTAAATAATCCACAAACATGTGGTTGAATCCAAAACATTTCCTAAATAGGAATATCATGTCCACAAAACGGAAATATTCATAAATCTTAAAAAAAATATTTTAAAAAAAATTTCAAAATTTTAAATTAAAAACAAAGCGTAAAAAGGCCAGGTAGTGATGGTGGCTATTGAGACTATTTAAGATTGTGTTTGTTGTTTGTTGAGCTGTTTAAAAAATATTTTGAAAACGTGATTTATATAACCCATGAGATGGACGAGGGGGAGGACATGTGGGTGGTGTCCACGGCTGACGACGACATTGGCCGTGTTCTGAGTGTCAACGGCGTGCCCTCATCGGACAGTTGGCATGACAACAACTGTGATCAAATCTATGGGACCGATGGGAGTCTCTTCCCGCCCGTCACTGACGAAAGTGTGATGATGTATGCTTATGTTCCAGAGTTTTGTCGGTAACCCCCATCAATAACTTACTAATTTTTTACTTGTTAGATTTTGTGTTTTTAAATAAATAATCACCGCTGTCACAGAAAAATTTAGGTACACCTACTGTTACCTTTACTCATGTCTTCCATAGAGCTACTTGTTTTTTTTTAAATTTAATGTTAAATAATAACTATAAACGAAAGTAAAAAGGAAGACAAGCAACACAAGCCCGTCATTGGCCGAGTAAGCGACAGTCAGATACATAAGAGGTTAATTTCAGGTCTTTTAAGCTTCAATTCATTGAGCGGAAGACGCTTCAGAACATTGAGACAATGGTTTACGGCGTGAAGTCTGAACAAATCATGCGAGGTAACTGGACGCAAAGGAATGGTTGTGAGGACAATATAAGCGGAACTGGGCTACAAATGGATAAGTGTTGGGGAGGTAAAATTGTTTGTATCCCAACTGTGCCAATAACAAGCGTAGTTTTTTATTATAATTTTTTCCAGGAGCACCAATGTTCCTGTCAATGCCGCACTTCAAAGGGGCAAAAATCGAGTACATCAATGGTGTTGAAGGGCTGCACCCGAATGACAAACTAAAAAATTACGATACCCGTCTCTACTTTGATAATGTATGAAACGTTTGCAACTAATACAGTTTAGGTTGAATCGATACCCTAAAATAAATTTCCAATTTTGAAACTGTTTTGAACAAAGAAGCAAATTTCGAAAACAAAAAAATATTCCGTAATATACCGGCTTGCGGACGGATGCGTAGATCAAAATGCGGAGTCGCAAAAGCGTAGGTCCAAAAGCGTAGTTGCCCAAAAGCGTAGTGACCAAAAGCGTCGTGACCAAAAGCGTAGTTGCCCAAAAGCGTAGATGACCAAAAGCGTAGAAGCAAAAAGCGTAGTGACCAAAAACGTAGTGGACAAAATTTTCCTTTTTAGCGTAGTTCTCTAATGTTATTTTGGTTTCCATAATTTTCCATAAATTAAACCTAGGCCGTTGAAAATTGAAATTTTAGTTTTGTTTAAAAAAAAATTAAATTTAAAAAAATTTATTTAAACGTAAACCTGCAAATAAATATAAAGACTACAAATAATTCACCAAAACACAATAATTAACCCAAATCTTGTAAACTAATACACTAACGTAGTTAATCCTAAATTTGGTTTAGGATTAGTTTTTATCCATAATTACTGTCCATTTTAATCGATAAAGTTTATCACTAGGTGATTGTCCCAAATTTTCCTCAAAAGGTAGGAAATTGTAAAACTAAAAATTAAATTAATTTTTTAAATTTTGATACAATTAAAACAATTTTAGTTCAATTAAAGTTAAAGTCGTTTAAAATTTCGATTACTTTATTAATATTGTTACTTCGCTACGTTTTTGGTCACTACGCTTTTTGCTTCTACGCTTTTGGGCAACTACGCTTTTGGTCACGACGCTTTTGGTCACTACGCTTTTGGGCAACTACGCTTTTGGACCTACGTTTTTGCGACTCCGCATTTTGATCTACGCATCCGTCCGTTTCCCAATATACCGATCAAAATTATTCTCAACGTTCTCTCAAATATTTTTGGAAAGTGCCAACTTTGTTTGACAGATAATCCCTCATTTTGAAAAGTTTCATAATTGAAAAAAATGAAGAATGAAATTTTTATCCCGATGATGTCACTTCGAATCCAAAAATTTGTGACTTACTAAAAGCGCAATTCTAAATAATACTAATGAAACACAACAAAATATAGTATAAATATAACATTGGCTTAACACCAAAATGTTGCAATGTTAATATTCTAGAAATACGGAAGATATCTCCAGAGAGAGATTCGGCTTCAGATTAATATCCGCCTAAAACAACAATACACAAAACTCATTTCATCCAATGTTCCTGACGTCATGTTTCCCTTGCTATGGATTGAACAGGTATCAGCTACTAATTGTATCGCCTTCCGCTGTCACCTATCGACATCGCTTCTAACGCCTATCACGAACGCCTGTCTCTATCACCTACTGTGTTAGCCAATCGCTATTTCCAATGACAATTCCCTGTCACATATTCCTTTCTACATATTGCTTCTATCTGTGTTGCCATCTCCATTGCCTATGTTTATTGCTTTCACTTTTTACGCTTAAATCGTTTCACACATCTCAATTTGATCCTAATGAACCATTCTTTGTTTAGGTTGAAACTAATGTGACACAGAAAGTTACTCGGCCTGGTTGCAGGAAGGGCGTTGGACAAAACTTGCTCGCCTTTTTAGTTGTTTTTGTGGAAATTATTAGCTTATTTGTTTTTATAATTGGTATGGTAGTTCTCCCTGTCGTCCTTTGCGTACCAAGGCGAGTGGACCATCCTCCTGCGTTGAACGACGTGACAATTACATATAGCCAACAGAGTGACTACTATTACAGATAATTGCAGGGATGCTAGAGTCAGAGTACTCGAGGTGGAGTCAAGGACTTGCAGTGGAAGGCCTACGAGGCTAGTTTCCCCAATCACCACATATGTTACAAAGACCTCTTCCTAGATTGATTTTAGACTGGATTTAGCTGCTGACATTAAATTTCAACTTTGCAGAATTTTTGAAATTTGAAATAAAAAACTATGCACTTCCGCCTAATCCCACAAAGGTGAGGGATGAATATGTGTCAGAATAATCTAACAAATTTACCACAATATATCCCTCCTTATCTTCTATCCTTCTGTTTTCCTGTTTATCGCAAGATAATTTGAAGAAAAGAAGAACGTTAAACGTCAAACCTAAAATTGGTAATTAACAACATCGATGTGACGAATGTCACAATTGGCTTTTATACACTCATGTGGTTCGGTTGTTAGGCTCTTAAAATGTTTCCAGTCAATTTATTTAAGATCATTATTCTTATTACAATTTATAATAAAAAAAAGAATTACCCTGTAAAAGCATCGGCCGAAATTTTCGGATTCCTTTAAACATTTTTTTTTACAATTTTGATCTCATCAAGAAGGATAAGATCCTCCTTTTGTACCCTTAATACTCAAATGTGTTAAATTATGTTTTCGTCGTTTCTATCCGTCCATCCGTCTGTCCGAGCATCAACATTATCTCAAAACTACCCAACATATCTCAAATCTGTTTTTGGATATGAAATTGCACCAAAGCCAAACCCGAATGCTGATAAATTTTAATCAAACATTCCATAAATTTCATTCAACTCCAAGTACGGGCTTGTTTGGCTTCAAATCATAATTTCATCACTG